>CM021102.1:511827026-511902980 GCA_007115665.2 Sequoiadendron giganteum
CTCTATCTAAAATTGAAAGGAAAAAAGTTATTTCTTTAGGCACTGATTATGAAGTATGGGAAAAATTGAAATACATTTATGAAGGAAATGATAGAGTAAAGTTTTTAAGGAAACTAACTGCTAAGCAAAAATTTGAGAACCTGAGAATGGAAGAGGGTGAAGATATTGCAAGATATTATCAGAGAGTTGAACTTATAGAAAATGAGATCAAGAATCAAGGTGGTACCATGTCAAATGAAGATATAATTGAGAAGATATTGATGACCCTATAGGAGAATTATAGTGAAAAAATATTTGCTATTGAAGAATCATATGATCCAAAGACATTTACTAAGGAGCACCTATTTGGTGTCTTGACTGCATTCAAGATGAGAAAATTTGTAAGAGATAAGGAGAATATTGAAACAACCTTTAAAGCAATGAAGATAGGAAATGAATTGGATGATGATGATTCAAAAGAGTTGGAAGAAAACTTCACAAGGAAATTGAAGAAAGGTACTGGTAAATACAAAGGTATGTTGCCCTTTAAGTGTTTTAGTTGTGGAAATATTGTTCATTATGCATCAATATGTCCCAATAGAGCTACACACAACAAGAAAAAGGATAATAATAATAATCACGGAGACAAGAAGGATAGGAAGTTCAAGAAATTGTATTATGTCAAAGAAGATGAAGGAATTTTTGATGATGAATCTGATTTTGAGGAAGATAAGGATAAATGTTTATTTCTAGCCCTAGAAAGTAAATTTGTATCTACTAACCATGGAATATGTGCAAAGGAATCTAGTCTGGTGAGCAAGAAGAATGAGATGCAAGACACAGTGACTAGTTTTAATGCTAGACAAGATGAAGACTTTTGGGTAATTGGCAGTGGGTGTTCAAATCATATGACTGGAGATAAGAGTAAGTTCACTAAACTTGAGAAATATGATGGAGGAATAGTTATGTTTGGAGATGATTCTAGTGCTAAGATTGTTGGTAAAGGAACAATTAGTTTTGATGGGAAACATAGTACTGATGATGTCTATTATGTAAAGGGTTTAAGGCATAATCTTTTAAGTGTTGGAAAAATGTGTAGCAAAGGATTCAAGCTTGTGTTTCAAGATAACACCTATGAGATCATACAAGGATCAAGAACTATGGTAGCAGCAGGAAGAACTCATGGAAACATCTATCAGCTTAAGAGTGGTGATGGTCAGTGTTTTGTTTCATAGATTAATGAAATTTGGCTTTAGCACCAAAGGATGGGACATGTGAATTTTGACAATTTGTTTAGGATCAATTCTAGGTAAGTTGTCAGAGATCTGCCTAGAATCACAAAGCCCTCAAATTCAATTTACAGAAGTTGTCAGTTGGGAAAACAAACAAGAAGAATCTTTAAAGGAAAGGAACAATCATCTACCAGAATGATGGAATTAATTCATACAGACCTTTGTGGCCCTACAATAATAGGAAGCCTTAATGGTAAAAGGTATTTTATGCTCTTGATTGATGACTACTCTAGGATGACATGGGTTACTTTTCTTAGAGAGAAAGCTCAAGCTCTTGATAGATTCAAGGTATTCAAGGAAAGAGTAGAGAATGAGGTAAACCTAAAAAATTAAATGTTTAAGGTCTGATAGAGGTGGAGAATTTACTTCTCGTGAGTTTAATATATTCTGTGAAGAACATGGCATAAAGAGACATTATTCTACTCCTAGAACCCCTCAACATAATGGAGTTGTGGAAAGAAAGAACCGAACTATTCAAGAGGGTACCAAAACTATGATGAAACAAGAAAATGTTCCTAATGTGTATTGGAGAGAAGCAATCCACACTGTTGTTTACATTCTTAACAGAGTTTAGATCAGAGGTAACAACACTAAGAATCCTTATGAGTTATGGACTGGTAAGACTCCTTAAATTTTTTGGAAGCAGATGTTGCATTAAAAGAGATGATGAAAATATTGGGAAGTTTGATGCTGGATGTGATCAAGGAATCTTTCTCGGATATTCAAGTAACAACAAGGCATATAGATAGGAAAATAGTTGAAAGTTCTAATGTAAAATTTGATGAAGCTATGAATAGACCAATAGAAATAAGTGAAGTTGAACTTGATAATCCTATCTGTGGGCAAGTACAAGAAGAAGAAAAGGAAGAGAAAGAACAAAGTGATGAAGAGAATATTTCAAAACTTGCACCTAAGACTCCTAAATATGTGTAGAGAAATCATCCAAATGAATAGATAATTGGATACATAAGTGAAGGTGTCAAGACAAGAAGCAAAGTGGTTGAGGTAAATTTTTGTTTACTTTCTAAAATAGAACCTAAAACTGTGAGTGACGCATGTAATGATGAAAGTTGGGTTAAATAAATGAAAGAGGAACTACAACAGATAGAGAAGAATGAAACATGGGAACTAGTCCCTAGACCCGCAAACAAGAATGTAATTGGTTCGAAGTGGGTATTCAAGAATAAGCTAAATGAAGATGGTGAAGTGGTAAGGAATAAAGCAAGACTTGTATGTAAAGGATATTCACAGGTTGAAGGAATAGATTTTGAAGAAAATTTTACACCAGAAGCAAGAATGGAGGCCATTCAGACGTTCTCTACATTTTCAGCTCATAAAGACTTCAAAGTGCATTAGATGGATATCAAGTCTACATTTCTAAATAGAGAATTGGAAAAATAAGTATATATAGAGCAAGCGGAAGGTTTTCAGCTGTCAGACAAATTGAACATGGTTTGCAAGTTAAAAAGGGCACTATATGGACTTAAGAAGGCTCCTAGAGCTTGGTATGCAAGGTTGGATAGATACTTGACACAACAAGGTTTCAACAAAGGCTCCACAAACAACAATCTTTACTTCAAACTTGAGAAAAGAAAATATTGATAGTTGTGGTATATGTTGATGACATTATCTTTTGTTTAAATGAAGGAATGTGTAAGAAATTTGTAGAAGAGGTGCAAAAAGAATTTGAAATGTCTATGATTGGTGAGTTGACTATCTTCCTTGGACTTCAAGTAAATCACATCAACAAAGGGATATTCATTTCACAATCTAAGTATGTTAAGGAATTATTGAAAAAGTTTGGAATGGATAACTCCAAACCGGTCTGTACCCCTATGGTAATCGAATGTAAGCTGAGTAAGGATGATGAATATACTAAATTTTATCAGAGCATGTACAGATCCATGATTGGTGGAATGTTGTATCTTATTGCTACTAGACCATACATCATGCATGCAATATATTTAGTTGCAATATTTCAAGCAGAACCTAAGGAAGGACATGTTACAGCTGCGAAGAGGATATTCAAATATCTTAAGGGAACTCTAGATTTTGGGCTATGGTATCTGAAGGATAATGATTGCACATTAAATTCTTACAATGATGTAGATTGGGTTGGTTGTGTAGATGATCGGAAGAGTGTAAGTGGCTGTGCATTCTTCCTTGGAGGAATATTAGTCTCATGGTTGAGTAAGAAACATGATTTAATTTCTTTATCCACTGTAGAAGCAGAATATATTTCAGCAACATCCTATTGTACAAAGGTACTGTGGATGAAGAAAACCTTGAAGGACATAGGTGTGATGAGCCTATCTCTATCTTTTGTGCCAATACAAGTACTATAATTTTTTTGAAGAATCTAGTGATGCATTCTAGGATGAAGCACATATCTATCAGATATCACTTCTTGAGGGAGAAGGTTTTGTAGAATGAAGTTAGACTTGAATATGTACCTACCAAGGAAAAAATTGTTGACATATTCACTAAGGCCCTTCTGAAGCATACTTTTGAGTATGTCAGGGGAAAGTTAGGGGTTACTACCCCTGCTTCCTTGAACTAAGTGCAAATGGAGGTGCATCAATCCAATAGATTCACAAACTCTTTTGATTTGGACTGATGATTGAGGTCTACTCCTCAGGGGGAGTAGAGAAGTGCACTGTTGTAGTATGTGATGTAGGTGCACTCCTAAGGGGAGGTGAACAGAGCTTTATATGGGAATATTTTTCATGCAAAATTTCTTTTGTCATTGATGTCAAAGGGGGCAAGAAAGCCATGTGAAAATATTATGCTTGTGTAGGTTGTCGCTTCTGAAAGAAAAGAAAGGGAAGAAGAAGCAGGATATTGTGTATGTTTTCTTTGATAGTTTTTCACATCATGTGTTGTCATCAATGATAAAGGGGGAGATTGTTGCAAGTATGGATCTGTTTGGTGGTGTTGTCATTAACATTGTAATTGATGTCAACATAGTTTAGGTTGATTGCAGATGGTACTTTTATAGTTGACATACTGTAGAAGTGCTTAGAGTACAAGGAGCTATACTCATGAAGTTGTAATTGTGTTTCTCTCAAGTGCTTTTGAGAAAATTTAAGAAATAATGAAGGCAGTGTTGAGTGTGTGTTCTGAATGTGCTCCAGTATTGTACTCTTCATTTCTTATGTGTTGATCCTATGCCTGTGCATATCTATAGTTGTGTTCATAAGCTTCAATGGATAATATATCTCAATTTTTAGCTTTTGGTTTGATGGAGAATGAAAGATATGTTCACCGATGTGTGAATTGGTTTGACAGAACTATCTGTATATGGATTGGGAGAATTTTTTTTCCTCTACAATCTTTTGGATTTTGGTTTTAGATCTTGCAGGTCTAGGAGATGATTCATTTTGATGCTTTCTATGTTCTAAAAAACATGCTTATGATTTGGCGCTCTGGAAGACTTGCTCCAGAGCTCCTATGTATTTCCAGTTGGTCTGGTTGGACTACTGAAGAGTATTCTATGAAGGAAGGTTGTTGCAATTGTTTTGGATGTACCTGAAGGTTTCTTAGAGATGGTAAATTGTTTGGTGAAGCGTGTTGAGTGATCCAAGTGCAGTCATCTTGTTATAGATGCACGTACTTCAAAAATCATTGGCATTTTCATTAGGTTTGGCTGACCTGGTGTCTACACATTACATAAAGTTTTTGCATCTATTTAAGGAAGCATGTGATTGATCCAAGATGTTGGTTGGGTCCTAAATTAAATGTTTAATTGGTCCTCTCTCATTCTTATCCAATGTGGGAATGTGGAGTAGCCGACCTAATTTGAATTTGTAATTTGAAGAATGTTTAGCCAACCTTGGAGAATGTTTCTAGGGTTGAAGATGGTATAAAAGAAAATCAATATGTTTTTAATTGAAGATGAATCAAGTGAGTGAGTGTAGTGTGTGATCAAGTGTGAAAATCAAAGTGTGCAAGAGAAAATTGAGGTAGTAGTACTTTGATGTGTTAGATTCCTGAAAGTAGTGAGCTAATGGTGTCTACAATCTTCTGATCAAGCTACGAATGTGTGGAACCTTTGTGGTGGATCTTTATTTACCTTTTTTGTTTCTATAGATAGTGAGCCTCCTTTTGGATAGTGAGTCCTTTGTTGGCAGTGAGCCCTCTCACAACGAACCTTTGTATCTGGTATTGCATTATTATTATATTGTGAGCTAATCCTCACTGTGGTTTTTCCCTCATTGGGTTTTCCACGTAAATCTGGTGTCTCTGGTGTTTACTTTTTATTATTTTCATTTCATGTTTACACTTAATAACAAATGGGTTAAAGTGGAATTATTTAAGGTTAGAAGTAAAGTGATTTGATACAACTAATTCACCCCCTATCAGTTGTCTTGTGCACTTAAACACCATAGACTTTGAAGAAACAATCAAAAAGGGATTACATATTGAGAGAGCCCTCATTGCAAGGGGATTCCTTAAATTAAATAGCTCAAAAGACAATACCTCTAGTTCTAATCAGAAACCCAAAGTCTGGGCCAAAAAAAAAGAACATCACAAATGATGGAGTAGTTGACACTAGAGCCCTATGGAACGCACAAAACACACCTAAAAACAAACCATAGGTGGCACAAACGAGCTATATTCCCAACAACACACAAAACAACCAAATTACCTATCCCAAGAACAATCAAGTTGTAAACCAAAAAATGAATCAGCAATGGCAATAGAGGTAGTACGATCAACTAAGGAGACAGTTCATAGTACTAGGTGAGTCACTTGAAATAATCATGTGCAAGCTAGTACAAAAAAACCTCATCAAAACTAATTATCACCCAAACTATGAGGAACCTAGCTTCAAGACACCATGGTATAATGAGAAAGACTTGTGTGAATTCCATAAGATCAAAGGACATGACCAAAAATTTCATGCGACTCAAACACCTCATCCAAAACTTAATAGACAAAGGGGAAGTGGACGTTGAACATCGTCCTGGAAACAAGGACCTATAAATATACTCGAGCCCAATCTTGAACCACACCAAAAGAAATGACAAAGTAAAGGAACAAGAGTACCACAATGCTAATTACACTTATGGTGACACAGTTTTAGGAATCCTCTCATAAGTTGATGATAATAGGGAAAAATAGTGACTATACAAGGTGATGACAACAATTGTAATATAACCACCCGTTGAGGAAGAGTTACAATTCAAGGATTCCCACCCAAACCCACAATTAAGTCATCAAATGACTACAACATTGTGGAACAGTTGAAGAAAACACATTCCCTAATCTCAATCCTAGAGTTGTTAAAACTGTCACCCGCACATAGGGAAATATTGGAAAAAGCATTGGAAACATCAGTCCCTAACGACCTCAATCCTAGTCAGTTCCAAGCCATGGTTGGAAAGATCACAACAAGTAATCGTTTATTTTTTTTGAAGAAATATCTCCCACAAAGAACATTTCACAACCAAGCCCTCTACATAGAGGTTGGTGTTCTCAAAACCATGGTCAAGTGAGTATTAATAGACCATGGTGCAAGATAAAACATTTGTAAGCTAAAATTCATCAAAAAGTTAGGGTATTATGATGAAGTGATAGAAAAATGCAAGAGTATCACCATAAGGGACTACGATGACCTTGAAAGGAATTTTGAAGGGACAATTAGGCTTCTAGTGCAGATAGGACCGACCATCACAGAAACTACTTGTCAAGTACTTGACCTTGAGTTGGTGTATAACCTCCTTCTAGGACACCCTTGGATTCATGCATTACAAGAAATACCATTGACCTTTCATCAGTGCCTAAAGTTTCCCCATGAAGAAAAAGAGGAAACACTTATACCGATCCTGAGCCTTTCCATTTTTGAGCAAAGTTGAAGGAAAAGAACTATGAAATCAAACATGTTCCTAGAAACAACATAGCCTTCCACTCCTTTTCATATGTTGACCCTTCCACACTTCCATCGACCTCAACCAAGAACACATCAAGTGAGTAACTACAAACATAAGCCAAGATTCAAGTACTAGACAAGGGCAATGGGATTACCATTTCAACCAAGCATTATGCATTGGCATGCCTTCACCGACACCCTGAGTCTATGGAGGTCCGAAAGAGATCAATATAGTGCAAATGATAGCCAAGCCCATGATATTCACTAGGTGGGGAGACATGAAAGATGAATAAATATTCAAGGAGGACTTCTCATCCATGATCTACAAGGATGACCAAGAAGAACCAAAAAAGCCACAACCTATTTTAATTGATCCTAACACTAGAGGTTATCAATTGGTTAAACAAATGGGGTATAAAGGAAAAAGTGTCCTTGGGTTACATAAACAAGGTTGATAAGAGCCTATCATACTGGAAAAAAGGAAGAAAAATATGGGGCTAGGTTATAAGCCAAAAGACGTGGTTATTCCAAAAACCAGACGAATTCTTGGAAGAAACGAGAAACTTCTGCTAGCATTAAGGCAATGGATATCTACCATATCATGGACAATGATTTACCCATCGAAGAATCATTCGACAACTTTAGCATTGATAGGTTCCCTCTCCAATATATCAAAACCATCCCCAACATCTATTACCATTCCAGAATGGAATATAATGAATACAAATGGGATTCTCCTTCATTTGTCACTGGATATGATTCCCCCACTTCTAGTAATGATGACCTAGACACATAGTGGTAAAAACACACCTTATCCATACTAACTATTTTCACAACCTCTGTAAGCTTTGTGAATGATGATAATAGCCTACCACTCTCCTACCCACAACTCATAGATTGGGATAAAAAAAAACAAACACCTATTTTGGATCAATTCCAAAATGATGAGGCAATCATAGAGTTCATGGGACTTCAAATAGACATACCAGCAGGAGACCACAAAGCGGGGTTTGTCATGGAACTCGAACAAGACACATACTTCAATGAAAAATTGAATCTTCTAGTTGCAAAAATGAGATAAAGAAGAGAAAACCACATTATGGCTCTATTGGATCTAGAAAAGAGAAAGAAAACTTCACAGCTTTCATCAATTCCTAAAAGGTAAACTTTGCATGGACCTACGCAGATATGTCTAGAATGGATCCAGCACTAGTGGTACATGTTGGACTCAAGGGAGCACTGAGAGGGGGGTGAATCAGTGTTCTGTAAATCTAACAATTATTAAACTAATATTTAAACCATTTTAACATTAAACTAAAGGAAAGATGCAAACACACAAAGTAATCATCCACAAACCATAACACAAGGATTTTTACGTGGAGACCTTGTTAGGGGAAAAACCATGATGGAGGTCAATCCATAATCTAAGTACTCAAATATAAGTTTTACAAAAAGGGAATGCACTTGCATTCAGGCTCACTGCCTAGAGCTCATTGCTCAAAATAGAAAGGATCACTGCCTTACAAAATGTTTAGATTAAAACCATTTGAAAGGTTGAACTGAAGTAGTAGCATCTACTTATGCCAGGTTACAGTTCCGGTTAGGCTCATAGATCGAATTATGGACCTTCTGTCTAATTTTGCTATGCTCTACAATTCGCATCACAAATCCATACATAGATAAATTCACATCCTTATCCTTCTAAATTTCACACCACTCACTAATATACTTTGCATCACACACATTCGCTACTTCAAAATGATACAACTGATCTCATATATATATCTACTACCAAGGATTTGATCATTCATATGTTGGATTTCATAAAGCATAAAATACTTTTCAACTGTTGGCTAAATCCACAACTAATTATTTATGCACAACACCTATAGTCATTCAAATAATAGTGAGGACCCAAATAAAAATATTTGAACATAGAAACATTTAACAAATTACTTCTTAAACATCTGTAATGGCTAATTTCGCCAAGTCGACCTTCTAGCACAGATAACCAAAAAATTAGTGCATTGGATCTCCTAGATCGTACACCAATGAATGCACATGCACAAAACTCTAGAATAAGGTATTCTAGATACCCAACAACCTTCCCTTAGATGCACAACATGAACTGATAAGAAGATGATGCATATTAGTCGACAAACTCAGTATCAAATCAAATACCCTGTTCTTCATTTTGTTCTGTCGATATGAACTAGTATTAAACTGTGGACCAGATGAATGACTTTAGGTTGCCATTAATGACAATACTAGAAGCCATATTCCAACAATCTCCCTCTTTGGCATTGATGGCAACACTTAGTGAAAAATTACTAAGTGTCAAAACCAATATGAGTATGCTTCCAAACTTTAAAATTTCAAAACATAGCTCCCCCTTAGATTGATGAGGCATTTTTTACTGCTTTCTCTCCCCCTTTGACATCAATGACAAAGCTAGAAGCGTTATGCGGACAAAACATGTGTTCAATCTCCCCTTTTGAAATATAACCAAAACTTCAAAATTTTGAATCAATTTTGAAAACGAACAACTGCTACTTGAGTTAGAAAATTATTTTGCGATTCTCTTTCATCTCCAGGAGGAATTTCTTCCAAGCTTCTATTGCAATCCCAATGATTATGATCATGCTATTATTCTTAGATGTCATGTTGATAATCTCAGTAAGGGATTCCGAGATTATGATCGCATCCTCTAATTTTTCACCTTTCCCCAATGTCTCAACCATCTGTTCCAGTTTGCATTCAGTTAGTTTCCAAAAAGTGTCCACAAGTATGTTTTTAGTGAGTTGAAATTTTGTGTGCTTAGACTGTAGCTCTTGAATTCTTTTTTTTATTGTACCATCTTGATCCTGAAACATATCAAAACCTTTTCCAATCCCATTCAATTATGTTTCAATTTTTTCCAACTTCTCTTTGTATTTCCCCACTACATGAGGCAAACATATGCAATAGTTGTAGATGTTTTTTTCTACACTTATGCATTGCCTCAGCTCATTCATCCTCTTTTTCAACTTGGTGAGTGATAGCTTGAACTGTTCCTTCAAGTGAGAGATTACATCTCTTTCTTCTTTGTTTTGAAACTCATATTTCATAGTTTCCTTAATGCATTCAATCATTTCTTCAGGTAAAATATTCTGCAAACTCTCCAATTTGATCTGATTGTGCACAACATGAGCATTAAGTACACTTAGAATCATATCTTGATCATATGAGGGTCTAATACACCATAATTGAGCAATTTTCTGAATTCCACCTTCTTGGTGAATAAGCTGTTGCAACTTCTCTTTTGTTAAGTCATCTTATTCTTCACTTGCTTTTTTCATTTCCTTTTCTTTTTATGATCCGGTTGAATCCTAATCTTTTTCCTGCGTGTCCTCAATTTCCACATCGAATTCCTCATCTGGTATATCCACAATTTCCTATTCCTTTCTCTTTTCTTCTTTCTCTAAATCCCACCGAAAGAGGAACCAACTTCAAGTGCCCTTATCAAAAGAGAAATACCAACTAAGCCAAACTTTTCTAGCAAACTCTTAAAGAAACTTTCAAATTCTTGATCATAGTTTTCCAAACTATTAGAGTGTGTGTAGATTTGTTTGCACACCGGTTCATTCTCTTTCCACATCACATTATTGTTCATTGGTAAAAAATTTAGAAAGTACATTACTAGAAATGTGACTAGAGTACCAAACCTAAAAGGGTAACCTGTCTCCTTTGTCAATTGCACATTCTCCATTAGTTGATCCTTTAACAGTCCACACAAGTCAAAGTCTTGACCTTCCATTATCATTTTGTGTGAGATGTAGACCACACCTGCTGAAGTAGATCCTTCTCTATTTCTGAAGAAGATTTTGTAGGATATGCCATGCACAATGTATCTTGTCATGGAGTTTTTGATTATCAAGATTATCAATGCCCTTTGATCTTCAATAACTCTGATTAGGGTTTTGAATTCTTTATTCCAGATAGATTTCTTTCTCGGTATATCCCCAAATTTGCATAATCTATTAAAATCATCAATTACTTCCTTCAAAATGATGTAGGGTTTGTCCAGAATCCAATTTTCATTATTCAATTTTCTCAAAATGAATTTAACGATTTTCGCATTCTTGAAATAGGGAAACTCATTCCAAATGTCCAAATTCTTGTGTTTGGCTTCTTTCACCCATTTCAATTCATTGGGTGACAACAGATTTCGTACGGATCTAATCTTCTCACTATTGTATTCATCTAAATTGATTGACCCTTTGATTTGTTCCATTTTTTCTTTTGTACAACCGCACACCAAAATATATGGAAATTGCAAAAACAACTGAAATACCTAATGAATTTCGAGATTTGCTGCCGAATTTACTCCTTCAAGATTCTACAACCGAGTGCTCTCCTTCTTCTCTTCTTTGATGCAAAGTGACAAATGAGAGTTTCAACTTGCCTTATATAGCTCACACACTTGTAATAAATGCCTTTGCCCTAGGTATTCCAGATACCCTATTTTCTCAAACAGTGAAAGAAAAATTCTTCTATAGACCTATGATTTCTTGGAGTTTCCTTGTGAGTGTTTTCCAAAGCCTTTGTAGATCAGTAATAGACCTTTTGACAATGTTTTCATGATCTAGTACCAACTTACGGACAGGGGAAAAAGGATTTTCTTGAAAAACTCCCCCTGGGCCAATGGCTTGAGATCAATTTCTAGAGGAATTAGTAGAAGTAGGTTCCAGTGCAGAACCATTTCTAGCATTAGATTCGTTCTTCCTTACCCATTTCTTCTTCATCTGATCTCTTATTTCATCCACAATCATTTTTCCTTTTCCTTTTTCTTTATCATTTTTATGTGTATTTTTGTCTTTGTATACCAGACCTTTTCTACCCACATTTTTGTTTCTGCAAAATCTTGCAATGTGACCATATTTGTTGCAGTTGTAACACACAGTAGTTCCTTGTACAAACCAATCATTCCATTGATTTCTTCTTGATCTGCATTGATTAGAAATATGCCCAATTCTTCCACAGGTATAACATTCAACATTCCTTCTACTGACAGAGTAGTTTGACACATTTATGCATTCAATTGATTTATGACCAAAATTTTTGCAATTGAAACACTAACTAGAGAATGATGGATTACTTGATTTCATTTTACTTCTACACTGAGTAGCCATATGAATGATTTTATTGCAAGAAAAATAGTATCCATTAAAATTTTGAGCATTAGGTTGTCTTGCCGCATACCTTCCATCTTTGTTCATCTGATTTCCTTGCCTGAAATTTCTTTGTCCAGATCCAGAACTTTCTCCTTTCTCATATCCAAGACCTCACTTGTCTTTATCATTCTTATGTCCTTGATTCATCTCATCAAGCTTAACATAACTAATCTTAAACTTCTCCTTGTATTCATTTACAATAGCAAGTTCATCCCTGAGAAAATTAATATGTTTTTCAAGTTCTTCTTCATTATTTCTGGATTGTTGCAATTCACTTTCTAACCGAATGAATTCTCTATTTATTCTTCTACATTCATCAGATCTTTCTTTTAAGGAATGGGCAAGACTCTCCTCATTCTTCTTTCTTTCTTCAATTTCTTTAGTCAACTTCATCACCATGGATTCCATTTCATGCTTTATGGTAGCATTGTTTCTGGCAAGCTTTTCACATTCTTCAATTATTTCCTTCAAGGTTTGATTCAGGTGAGTATCATCCATGTTTTCGCTCTCTTTCTGCTTAATCTGATCACATAGATCCTTCCTCTTTTCCCTAGATTTAACAATCTGATCCTTTAATGTCTGAATGAATTTCTCATCATCCCTAAGATTTTCTTTCAATTCTCAGACTTCTGCTTTAGATTGATCAAGGTCATCAAGTGCCACCAAAAGCTGCTACTAAAGACTACCAGAGTCCATCACATTCCAAGATTCACCTCAAGCTTTTAAACTTCTTCTGAGGAACCTTTCTCTAATACCAATTGTTGGACTCAAGGGAACATTGAGAGGGGGGGATGAATCAGTGTTCTGCAAATATGAAAATTATTAAATTGATATTTAAACCATTTCAACATTAAACTAAAGGAAAGATGAAAACACACAAAGTAATCATCCACAACACCATAACACGATGATTTTTAAGTGGAAACCCTATTAGGGGAAAAACCATAGTGGAGGTCAATCCACAATTTGAGTACTCAAATATAAGTTTTACAAAAAGGGAATGCACTTGCATTCAGGCTCACTCCCTAGAGCTCACTACTCAAAATAGAAAGGCTTGCTACCTTACAAAATGTTCAGATTAAGATTATCTAAAAGGTTGAACTGAAGTAGTAGCATCTACTTATGCTAGGTTATAGTTCCGGTTAGGCTCATAGATCGGATTCTGGACCTTCTATCTGATTCTTCTCTTCGCTCTGCTCTGCTCTGCAATTCGCATAAAAAATCCATACATAGATAAATTTTCACCCTTATCCTTCTGAATTTCGCACCACTCACTAACATACTTTGCATCATACACATTCGCTACTTCAAAATGATACAACCGATCTCATTTATATATCCGCTACCAAAGATTTGATCATTCATATGTTAGCTTTCATAAAGCATAAAATACTTTTCAACTGTCAACTAAATCCATAACTAATTATTTGTGTGCACCACCCATAGTCGGTCAAAGCATAGTGAGGACCCAAATAAACATATTTGAACATAGAAACATTTAACAAATTACTTCTTAAACATCTGCAATAGCTAATTTCTCCAAGTCGGCCTTCTAGCATAGATAACCAAAAAATTAGTGCACTGCATCTCCTAGATCATACACCAGTGAATGCGTAGGCACAAAAATCTAGAATAAGGTATTCTAAATACCCGACGACCTTCCCTGAGATGCGCAACATGAATTGATAAGCAGATGATGCATATTAATTGACAAACTTAGTATTAAATCGAATACCTTGTTCTTCATTTTGTTCTATCGATATGAACCAATACTAAATTGTGGACCGGATGAATGACTTTAGGTTGCCATCAATGACAACACTAGAAGCCATATGCCAGTAGTACATTATCTAGTCATCTTCCCTAAAGAAAAACCTATCAAATAAAAACTCATAAAAATACATCCTCAAATAACATTATTGATAAAGGTAGAACTCAAGAAGCTACTAGACATGGGTTTCGTTAGATCCATTGATTATCTGGAATGGATATCCAATATAGCATCAATATCAAAGCCTACTAGGGGCATTAGGATCTGCACAGATTTTAGAGACCTAAACAAGGCATGTCCAAAGGATGACTTCCCATTACCAAGTATTGACATGATCGTGGATCTAACAACAGGGCATGAGATACTATCCTTAATGGATGGTTTCTTCAGATGTAACCAGATAAAGATCTCTCTAGACGATCAACACAAAAAAGTGTAAACTTGCGCTTGGGGGACATTCTATTGGAATGTAATGCCCTTTGGTCTAAACAATGCAGGAGTAACATATCAAAGAGCCATGACAACCATATTCCATGATATGATACAAACCATCATGGAATACTGTGTGGATGACATTATACCAAAGTTAATCAAAAGGGTAGATCACTTGAAAAATCTTGCAAAGGTATACAATCGGCTTGAACAATATAATATAAGACTCAACCCTAAGAAATGTGTATTCGAAGTTACATCTGAAAAACTATTGGGATACATGGTGTCAAGAAGAGGGATTGAAGTGGATCTTACAAAAGTGAAAGCAATAATAGAGATGCCTCCACCAAAAACACTCAAACAATTGAGGATTTTATAGGGAAAGCTGCAATCCATTAGGAAATTTATCACCCAATTGGCAGATAAATACCACCCCTTCACTCATCTCCTACACAAGGACATCACCTTCAAGTGGGATGGGAGATGTAATCAAGAATTCTAACGTAAAGGAGTACCTACTTACTCCTCCTGTACTCATGCTACCTATTCCAGAAAAGCAAATGATACTCTATGTGTCTACCACACAAGCAACCTTGGGAGCTCTCCTGGCCCAGCTAGATGATAACAACAAAGAAAGGGTAGTCTACTACATTATTAGAACACTGGTGGGATATGAACTAAACTACTCACCCATTGAAAGAGTGTGTCTCTCAATCATTTTTTCAACACAAAAGCTAAGACATTACATCTTAAACAAAAAGGTGAAGTTGATTTAAAAAGTAGACCCACTCAAATACCTTCTAGAAAAGGCAAACTTAAAAGGCTAAATAGCCAAATGGGTGATGATCCAAAGTCACTTTGATATAGAGTATGTAGATAAAAGAGCTATAAAGGGACAAATCCTAGTAGACTAGCTGGTCGAAACACCCATAGACGATCACAAACCTCTCACAATGGACTCTCTAGATGAGAGTATCTTGATGAAAAAATAGATAGGACATTGGACTCTATATTTTGATGGGTGCCATACTCAATATGGCTTCAGAGCAGGTGTTCTATTTCTCACACCACAGGGATATAGTATACCCAAGGCCTATAGGATTTCTTTCCCATGCACAAATAATATCTCAAAATATGAAGCTCTTATCATAGGGCTAAAAATGGCTATTGAATGAAGAATAAAAGAGCTACATGTCTTTGGATACTCTCAGCTAGTGATCAAACAGGTGAACGATGAGTACTAGAAAAAAGATGAAAAATTGCTACCATATAAAAGGATGGTGGACAACTTCAAGGAATACTTCATCAAAATAACTTTTGAGCAAGTTCCTCAGATCAATAATAGAGCTACTAACACAATGGAAAAAATAGGCTCACTACTTGATATTCCATAGAATGTTCCTAAGTATGAGTTCCTCATCGAACCACTACTCGTACCTACATTTGAAATACTAGAATTAGAACCGGTATGTGTTTTTGTTGGTCCTAACTCCCCATGGTACCAAGATACTTTTGACTACATCCAGCACGGTATCATACCACTTGACCTAACCACCACTCAAAAGAAAACCTTCACCCGTAGAACTTCCCGCTTCATAATCCTAAGAGATACACTATACCTTCTTAGTTTAGATGGTATGTTACTTCGGTGCCTTAACGCAAAAGAAGCACAAACAACCTTACAAGAGGTACACGAAGGTATTTGCGGATCCCACTCTAGTAGACTTAACCTAGTCCAAAAACTACTCAAAATGGGGTATTACTGGCCCTCCATGGAACATGAATGCAAATAGTATACTAGAAAGTGTTTTCAGTGCCAACAACATAGTGACCTATTTCATGCACTAGAACAAGATTTGAGACCCATCACCACACCATGTCCTTTGCAATGGGGACTAGACTTGGTAGGAAAGATATCACCTACTTCATCCAACTAGCACAAATTCATTATCACAACAACATAATAATTCACTAAATGGATCAAAGAAATTCCATTGACCTATATAACCGACAAACAGATATCAAAATTCATTTTAAATTATCTAATATGTGGGTATGGAATTCCCTAGATGATAATAACAGACAATGGAACCTCGTTCAAAAATCAGGTTGTCTAGGAACTCTATTCCCAATTTTCTATCAAGCATATATTTTCCACACCCTATTACCCCAAGGAAATGGTAAGGCTAAGGGATCTAACAAAACCATACTAAAAATACTCAAAAATTATGTCAATGATGTCAGTCATGATTGGCATTTGCAGCTAAACCCAACCTTATGGGCTTATTAAACCAACATCTAAAAACCTACTAGTGCCACACCATTTTCCTTGGTCTATGGGTCAGAGGTAGTCTTGCCTATCGAGGTCGAAATCCCCTCATTGCAAGTCACATTAAAAGGCATGATCAACAAAAAAGAATACAGGGTATCCAAAATAAATGAATTAGAGCTCTTAGATGAAAAGTGTTTGAGCGCTTTAAACCATCTGTAGGTTTATCAAAATCAGCTCAAACAAAATTATGAAAAAAAGATCAAGGATAGGAACTTTAAAATTGGTGACTTAGTCCTCAAGGAGAATTATAAGGTACAACTCAATCAGGATGAAAAAGGAAAATTTGAACCCAACTGGTTAGGCATGTTCGTCATCACATCAAGCTACAGTTCTGGGTCATATTAGTTGGTTACTCCTAAAGGAGAATTCTCCTTTGGTTGAATCGCTAAAAAGTAGCCACCTAAAGAATTTCTACACATGAACCATGTCAGAATACCCCAAGAAAAAGGGTAAAAATCCAAAAAGAAATAGAAAAAAGGATAAAAATCAAAAATAAAATAAAAATCAAGAAAAATAGTAAAGAGAAATAAAGCATTCTTTGAGTGAAAACCACTTTGTGGAACTTCTAGAATAGGTACCATAGTGAAAGCTTGACAAAACAAGCACTATGTTTGAATAAGACTCATATCATTATCTATTGACAATATTCGCAACATTCACACCATCCACCCATTCGTCCGAAAAGAAAACATGTGTCTAACCATGGATTGTTACTGATTAAGAAAACTAGTCTTGTCTCCAACTAGGGGCAACTTATCAAAGTTGGTCATGGATTAGATCTTGCAACATCCTATCATGGTAAAAAAAGGAGTCAAAAACATCTACAAAATAGCAAATAGAAAAAGTCAAAAACATCCAAAAAAATAGCAAAAATAAAAAACATTCAAAAAACACTGAAAACAAACAAAATCGTTGGGTTATTCCTTCACTCAAATAGTCTAAGATATCAACCTTTAGTTGAACCTCATAGCTAGTTCAAGTAGATTTGTCGTAACATATCCTCTAGACACAGAAGTGGAATATCAATCTAGATCATTAATGTTGTTTATCTAAAAAATAGTTTATGCTTTGAGTCAAATGGTCGAACTACGTGGTCTTTGTGTGTACAACATAGGAAAGGCTTAACAGCCCTCAAGACCCTAGGCCAGTCCCCTTAGGTTTCCATCATGCTTTATTTCAACTTAGTAAAAAATTTATAATTCAAAAATATTTGAAAAATACAAAATCCAAAAACATTCAAAAAATAGAAAAGGTCAAAAACATCCAAACCAAGTGAACTATGAGCCTCTGCGTGTACAACGTAGGAAAGTCTTATCTTTGATGAGCCCCTGAGGCCCTAGGTTAGTCCCCTGAAAATAACAAAAATAGCATCATGAAACTCAAAAAATAAACAAATGACCCATTCCATCATCACAATTCGTAATAAACTTTCACCCATAATAAAAAAATCATCACATTCACCCTTTGACAAAACAAACAAAGAAAGAAAGAAAACATCAAAAGCTAGAACTTTCAAACAAACAAATGCAAAATTTTAGACTATAAACAGATGAAAACAATGCCAAAGTATCAACTACCTATCTTTTTGACAAGTCTCAACAACATCTTGAGATATGCCTTAACGGATCTGTTCCTACGATAAACATGATCAACACCAGATAATAGTCCCAACCTAAATGGATATGGCAAGTGATACTGTAAGTTTGTTTTTATCTTTTTCTAGTCTTATTTTTTGTGATTTATTTTATTGACTCATTCCCAAGATCTCTCAAGGATGTACATAAAGATTTCGAGAAAAAGGAATGGGGGAAATTGAGCATCATTTTGATTTGTTGTTTGTAAGATATTTTTGTAATACTACCATTGATGAGTCCAGTTTTTGGCATATTTAGACTATGTTTTAAAACACTTTTCTACTTTTTATTATGTTGAGACAAACATTTAGTGGTAGTTATGGGAACAAGACTGGACTTTTATGCTTAAATATAATAAGTTTATTATGACAATTATTTCCATGATTATTGCCTGAATGTTTTATTAGTTTGATAGAATAGGTATGCCTTGTGACTTTTTGTGATGACATGCCTTTCCTACAGCCTCTACTGTTGAACTTCCTGCAACCATATCTGAAATACTATTTGCTCTAAATTAATGCTTAATGAATGTATAAATGAGGTGATGGATCGTCTTAATGGTTGAATGTGTTGAGCTAACTTTCTGCCACAGGAGTAGCTATTAAGTTATTTGCAAGTACCACGTCTTAAGGAGGAAATTCAGTTTCCACTTGATTGTTGGAAGACTGATTCAATGAAGGTTGATTCAGTAACAAAGATTAAGGAGGCAACTTCAAGTCATCCACCATGCAAGGAGAGTGTTCCAAAAATCTAGCTTAGGCATCTTGATGGCGCATAAATCTAGGATGGTGGTGCTTTAAATCTTCAAAACTGATTTGACTCAATTCTTCCTTTTTGTATCTATCTCTTCACTTAGTTAGTTATGATATAATAAAGACTTCCCATCTTATGAGGGAATGGTTAGTTAGTCGTTAGATTCAATTTTTAATAAATAGCCCATTCTCCTTTAGAGAAAGGGCCGAAAGATTACTGTTGTAATACATTTTAGTTTTTAGAAATACAGTTGAAGGTTGTGAGCCATGTACTTGTTCATCTCAAATCAATAAAGGTGTTTATGAAGTTTACAGTCTAATCTGTTGTTTATCTTTGGCACTACCTAAGGGGGCCCACTTAGGGAGCTGTCTATCTATTAGTTCTGCAAGTTAGAATAGTTGCACTTCCTTTTATAGAGCTTAGTGTGACTGTTCCTGCAGCTAGCAGAAATATAGAACTGTCAACTATTCCTATAGCCACTAGATGCAGAATAGTTTTGTCTTTCAGTTTTCATTCCAAGCAAGTTTAGTCAGTTAGAATTTGTTCCAGTAATTCCAATTCCAGCATAATGTTTTCAATAGATAATACATGTCTGAAATAGGTGATTAGTGCATATGCTTTGCATACCCATTTCAAGTCTTACTTCCCAGGGTTGATGATTAAATGAGGTCCTTTAGCAAGTTATGACTGCTGGTTGTGATGTTCAATCCCTAAGTAGAGGAATTCATGTTCCTAGTTATTATGCTGATTAAAGGACACTACATTTTTGGTGTTGTTGCCAGGGATGGTGTCAAATTGAGAATCTTTTGTGGGCATGCTAGTAGAAGTTTGAAATTTCATTCCTAGTATTTAGCTTAAAATTCACCATTCTAGCATTTTTCCATAGTTTAGACTTACTTTTTGTTGTATGCTTAGAAGAAGAGACCAATTTGGAAGATTAAATATCCAAGAAATTGACCCAAAATTTTTCCTAGAAGAACCATATTTGGATGCTGGTCAGGACCTAGTTACCTCATCCTCTTCCTTAGAGATAAGTTTAAACCTGTTTGATGAGCCTGACAACCTTGATCCACTCACCGAGCAATTGAATAATCTACACACTTCCAATAACCAGGACCCACATAATAACCCGCTTGCCCTTGTAGTCTATCAGCCAGAAGCTAACCCACGAACACCACCAAGGATGGCAAGACCTATTTTTCCATTCCCACTCCCTGAACTACATGACAATAATAACCTCAAGAATATCCCTACCTCATTACTCCCAAAATTCTATGGAATTATTACAGAAGACCCTCATACCTTCTTGTTTGAGTTTGACATCCTATGTAGGAGTTATGATTACACTACTGAAGCACATAAGATGAAATTGTTCCCCTCTACCTTAAAGGAGTCAGCCTTAAGATGGTTCATGGGATTACGAGGTAATGCAGCGACCACTTGGGATGAATTAAAGGAGTCATTCTTGGGAAATTATAAATAATATTGTAGAGGGAATGATATGAGAGGAGATGACATCTTCAAGATGTCACAGAAAGAGGACAAAACCTTGGAAGACTGTGTTCAGGTTTTTGTTCAGTGTGCAGAAAGACACACAGCATCAGTTGAATGAGGAGTCTAAAAAAATTATCTTTGTAAGAGGAGTTAATGATACTTGCATGGAAGCACTAGACCTCATGGCTAGAGGAGATATCACCCAAATTTATTGGGATGATATCAAGAAGATCTATCTCAATTACTCTAGAGCAAATGTGAAGAAAGGTAGAGTGTTCAGACCCTCCATTGCAAAAAGAAGTGGTTCAGGCGTGTCCAAGGGGGAGATTTCTAATCTCTTGTCCAACTTCAAGAAAGATATTATCAATGATGTAGCTACTCAACTGGACACTATGCAAGCTAGGAGGAAGAAAGATGAAGCTGAGGCAATGCTAGCTGAATATTTCCCCCACTACAAACAAAGGAAGAAGGATTGCAGATGCAAGGCGGTGGCTAATTTGGAGGTGTAGCATCTTCCCACTGAATTCAAACCAATAGAAGGAGATGAAGAAGTTTTCTTCGTTGCTCAATGCAAGCCTTGGGCCCCAAGACAAGCTATGCCTCAGGACCCTTTGCAAAATTTTGGTTTATACAATAATCAGTGGTAGAACCAATATCCTCCAAATTATGGCCCATATTCCCAACCTCAATGGAATAATCCTTGGCCAAATGCTCAACAAAACCTTTGGAAACCCCCACAAGGGAATTGGCAGTCACCATAGCAAAATCAGTGGCAACCTCCACAAGGGAATTGGCAGTAGTCTAACCAGTGGAGAGGAGGCTAGCAATGGTCAAATCAACCTGCTAGTTTCCTACAGCAACCCCAGCAGTAGTCAATCATGCCACCTCCTGCAGCTAATCAGAGCCAAAATCCTAAGCCAACCTAGTTACCTACTCAAGAAACACCTAATCCCAATAATCAGAATCAGTAGCAACAACAAGTTTATTTTATTGATCCCAACTAGCAACCTGCATATTCTCTTAACTTGAACAATATTAACTTACGGTCAGGAATAGTGTTACCTACACCATCTCCTCCCATAATCTCAGAATTTCCATATGAGGAGAATGAGCAAGAAGATATTAATGGCCGAGTCTAATCCAATGAGCCCATGCAAAATCCATCATTGCCTAAAGTATCCAATAAGCCTCCACCTCCTTTTCCACAAAGGCTGGAAGGTGAAGTTGTTCAAAAGCAAGAAGAGCCTACCTTTGACATTCTTGACCAGCTAAAGAACATATGTGTAAAAATTTCTTTGTTCCAAGCAATTAAGGAAGTACCTATCTATAGTAAGGCTATCAAAGAAGCATGTTTAAAGAAGTTGGGTAGGAAGAAGAAAGACCCTCAAACTATTCATGTCTTAGGTCAACTCTCTGATTTGATGCTAGGGAAGCTTACCATCCCAAAATATTCAGACCCTGGCAACCCTATTGTAGAAATCATTATTAATGGGGTTCAAATAAAAAATGCTTTAGTAGATCTAAGAGCAGCTATCAATGTCATGAAAAAATACCTTGTACTAAAGCTAAGTATTTTAGACCTAAGGCCTACACCTACAGTCTTGCAACTCACTGATAGCTCAACTGTCAAACCTAATGGATTAGTTGAAGACCTAGTAGTCACCCTAGATTCATGGGAATATCCTGCTGATTTTATGATTTTATCTCCAAAATCACCACTAGGAGGTCATCCTGTAATTCTAGGAAGGCTTGGTTATCCACTACAGATGCTTATATAGGATGTAGGTTTGGTAACATGACTATCTTTGATGGGTATAGCACCAAGAAGCTCACCCTTTATGCTCCAGCCCAGCCTCAACTTGAGTTAGGACAAGCAATCTAGCTAGATTTGGGAGAAGATATGGAAGATATGAATTCTGTGGCAAATCTGATGATGATCACAAGAGATCCTATTATTGCAAAACAAGAAGAGGAAGAGATACTATCTAATGTCCTTTTGATCAATTATGGTATTGAATACCCCATTTGTGAAAAAATTCCATGTTCTTTACAGACAATTGTTCCTCTGCCCACTTCAGCTCATTATCATGCAGCAACTGATTGTTTGCACACCTTATTGCCCCACAAAGTAGAAATTCCTTTTCTATATGAAGTATCTATGCTTGAATTAACTTTCCAAGTGGAAGTGGCTGCAGGAAAAACTTTGAATATCAATAACAAACTTACCAGTAAGCAGCATGAGTCAATGGTCCAAATGCTTACTACCCATAAGCCAGCTTTTGCCTGGGATTACAATGACATGAAAGGACTTGATCCAAAGCTATGTACACACTGAATTTTCATCAATAGTGAGTTCAAACCTGTTAGGTAGCCCCAGAGCAGAATCAACCCAACCTTGAAAGGAATTGTTAAAGAGGAATTGCAGAAGATGTTGAATGCTGGCTTTATCTACCCAATCTCAAATAGCCAATGGGTTTCTCCAATGGTTATTGTTCCTAAGAAAGGAGGAAAATGGAGAGTGTGTGTGGATTACAGGGAGCTCAACTTGGAAACAAAGAAAGATTACTTTCATCTTCCCTTCATTGATCAAGTCTTGGATAATCTATCAGGGAAAAATTATTTCTCCTTCCTTGATGGGTTCAGTGGATATAATCAAATAAAAATTGCTCCTGAGGACCAGGAAAATACAACTTTCACATTCCCCTGGGGAACATTTGCCTATTCAGTCTTGTTGTTCGGTCTCTGTGATGTACCTGCAACCTTCCAAAGGGTTGTTATTAGTATTTTCTCAAATATCTCTTATGACTATATGGAAATATACATGGATGACTTTATTGTGTATGGTGCAACATTTGAGGAGGCCCAAGACAAATTGAAAAAGGTACTACAGAGGTGTGAAGATCATAACTTGTCACTAAATAGTTAGAAATGCTTCATGATGATGCAAGAAGGAATTGTGTTTGGTCACTCTATTTCTGCTACAGGAATACAGGTAGATCCCTCTAAAATTGAAGTCATCTCTAGTCTACCATTTCCTACCAAGCAAAAGGAACTTATAAGCTTTCTAGGACATGTCGGCTATTATAGAAGGTTCATTAAGGATTTTAGTTAGACAGCAGGGCCCCTATATAGCTTACTAAAAAAAGATGCAGAGTTTGCATGGACAACAGAATGTGAAAAAGCATTCCTTCATCTGAAAATTTCCCTTACACAAGCACCTATTTTCAAAGGACCCTATTGGTCACTTCCATTCCATATTCATACAAATGCATCAGATTATGCTATTGGTGTTGTCCTAGGAAAAAAGGGTGGTTCAACTAAGCATGCATTGCATTATATCAGCAAGAACTTGCAAGGAGTTGAACTTAACTACACTGTTACAGAAAAAGAAATGTTAGAAATCATCTATGCCCTCAATAAGTTCAGGCATTATATCATAGTATATCAGATATTTTTCCATACTGATCATGCAGCAATTAGGTATCTCATAAACAAGAGCTCAATTACAGGGAGAATGGCTAGGTGGTTGTTGCTGATGCAAGAATTTGATATTATAATTGTGGACAAGCTAGATAAAGCCAATGTGGTTGCTGATTTCCTATCTAGAATTCAAAGGCAAGATGATTCTGCACTCATAGAGGATTCCTTTCCTGATGAACCTTTGTTTTCCATCAAAGTCATTCACCCATGGTATGCAAATATAAAAAATTATTTAGCTACAGGAATAAATCCTCCTCACCTCTCACCTAAGGAAAAGAGATTGTTAGTAGAGAAAAGCTTTAACTTCTCTTGGATTGCAGATTGCATGTTTTATAGAGGGCCAGATCAAGTAATGAGGAGATGTGTACGAGAGGAGGACACTCATGACATATTGCATGCAAGCCATGATGAACCTTGCAGAGGAAATTTTGCTGCTAAGAGGATAGCAATGAAAATCTTAATTATTGGCTATTATTGGCCAATGTTACATAGAGATGTAGCCAAATATACTAGGAGGTGTGGCAGATGCCAAAGGATGGGGAGGCCAACCAGATCAGATGAAATTCCTCTATTCCCATAAGTTATTGTTACACCCTTTGACAAATGGGGACTGGACTTTGTTGGCCCAATTGATCTACCTTCAAATGGTAAGTCTTACATTCTTGTATGTACAGATTATGTAACAAAATGGGTAGAGGCTAGACCTATGAAGCATGCTAGGGATAATAAAGTAGTAGAGTTCCTCTATGAAGAAATCTTCACCAAATTTGGTGTTCCTAGGGAAATAGTGACAGATCAAGGACAACAGTTTACCTCTACTCTGATTACAGCCTTAGTAAATGAATATAACATAAGGCACAAAAAATCAACTCCTTATCATCCACAGGCTAATGGCCAAGTAGAGATCACTAACAAAGACAGAGGAAATTTTGACAAAAACCGTAGATCTACATAGAAAGGATTGGGCTGCAAGGTTACCTAAGGCTATATGGGCCTATAGAACTACATGGAAGACTACTATAGGATATACACCTTTTTAAATGGTGTATGGTAATAAAGATGTGATCCCAATAGAGTTTGAACATAAGGCTCTCAAAACAACTTTGGACATGAACATGGAGTTAACAGTCATGCAGCTGAATGCCTTGGATAAGTTCAGGAAGAATGCCCTATAGTATACTGAAATGATATAGAATCAGTGAATCAGGTGGAATGATAAGTATATCAAGGAGAAGAAATTTAAAGCAAGAGATTGGGCTCTACTTTATGACTCAAGGTATAAAGGCATTCAAGGAAAATTGCAGACTAGATGGTTGGGCCCATACGAAATAGAAGAGATATTTGACAATGGTTTCATACAATTGAGGACCATTGATGAGGTCATGTTTAAGTTATTGGTCAATGGGCATCACCTAAAGCTTTACTTCAAGCCCATTGACAAGGGAGAATTTTTGAAACAATTTCAATTTGAGTAGGAAACTATTGATCCTACAACCGAAGGAATTGAGTCTCGGCTCGATTCCCTAGGCCATGCATGAAAGTGCATAAAAATATCATAATAAAGGGGTTATCCACAAGGATCCCCATTCCATCCAATCATTCCACCCAAAATCCATTCAATCTCTTTTTCAGCCACCTCATCCACGTGTCGTACACTGCACCGTCACTGAGAAACGTGGATGGTTTGTTTCAAAAGTTTCAGTTGAGGGGAGAGAAAGAAGAGAGGTTCGTTTGAAGTTGCAAGAAGTCAAATTTGGGGGTATAAATTGAAATAGCTAGGTTGAATTCTCACCTGAAGCATTGAGTTGCAGAAACAATAGCAAAATGGGAGGCCAACCAATTTGGCATGAACCAACAGACCATAACGTCCTGTTACAGGATGTGCAACACTTGCCGCCATTTAGACAGTACGGGTGGCTTAATTATTTTCTTAAGCTTGAAAAGTTTGATGAGAACATTACAGAAGAGTTCATAAGGACATTTCATGAAGGAAAGGAAAAAGTCAGGGGAGTAAAAATTGATGCATCAGTAGACAGAATTGCAAAAATCACAGGGTTGCCACAGGTTGGTGAGCTATTTCCTCGAGCAAGAGAAGCATAGAGTGCGAGGGTAGAGTTTAATCAGCCTGATGATCCTTCGCTACATGTGGATAAGCAAGACACCCAAAGAATGATTTTTCCACAGGACTGGATACCACAGGCAGGTTATATAATCAAATATATAACATGTGAAGGTCAGTTTTCCATTTTACTTTCTCATCATTTTAAACTCTTATCTCATTTACGCCATGGCCTGTTAATGAACATTTCTGATTTCCTATACAATCTTCTCTCTAATAGTGCTGCTGAGTTTAAAAAGGGTAGAATTAACTTTGTCTCCCACCATTGCCTTATAAAGTTGCTTGTTGAAAAATCTGTTAAGGATGTATCAAGGATGGCCTAGGAAGAGTTTGTTGTTAACTTTAACCCTAGGGTTTGAAATTTTGGACCCAGAGGGAATCCTCTCACCCTCACACAACAAGACTCTCAGTCTATAGGTTAGTCCTATGCTGCCGCATCTCCTATTCCAGAGTCATCTGATTCACAGAACGAAATTCCTCTTTCTGAGAAATTTTCCAACCAACCAGTACAAACCCCTGTTTTAGACCTTAAGCCTTCCTCCAAAAATATAAAGGGGAAGTCACCCATGGTGGATCCTACTCCTAAATCTATTAAAATGAAGCAAACAAGGGAATCACCTATTCCTACAGCCAAAACCCCAAAGAAACATAAAGAAATTCCAACTCCCTTGCGAAGAAGCTCTAGACTCTAGAATCAGGCAGCTCAACAATCACTCAATGCCTCTCAGGCCACACCATCAACCTTAGATCCTTCTAGTCCTATACTTGTGGAGGAGGAACCTATTGTTGATGAGACTGAGATTATTCCTCAAGGAGATGGTCTTGATGAGCTAGCAGCCATTGCAGAACAAATGCAAGAGGGGATGGCAGATCAGATGTAGGAAGAAGTGGAATGTATTGAGAAGGAGGAAATAACAATTGTAATTCAATCAGAAGGAGAAAGTGAAAACAATGAAATGACAAATGCAACACCTAATGCTCAAGAAGACATACTGGAGCATCATGTGCCTCAGGAAGAACAAGAAAACTGGCAACTGGATGATGAAATAGAACAAGAAAACTCGAGGAAATCCAATGATACAAAAATAATTGAGGAACCAGAGTAGGAAAAATTTGATACACTTGAGGGAATTCAGAGGCCACCTGCAGCAAACTATAACCATAGGCCTCTGCTCCATGTTACAAATTTTCTTGCAGGAATGACATGTTTTACAGAACTTCAACATCAACGGACTACTTATGAACTGGAAATTGAGAGATTGCAGAGGATAATCCAAAACAAGAATCTGGAAATTGTTAATCTAACAGACACTCTCAACCAAGTAGTCGAACTTGTTCCACAACTAATGCAATGTAGATCACCCTCACCTATTTATGCAATGTACCTAGAAGAGTTATCTCTAAACTTCCAATTGATCGGGATCTGGCAAGGTAAAAACCCTTCCTTGAATACCCCAGAAGAATTTTATGATGCGTATATGGACTCACCTCAGCATGTCATATATCTTATGTTTGAATTTTATTTACACAGTTTAGTTGTCCCTCATGATAAACAATGGAATCCCCTGTGCTATGTTGGGGACATACACATTAGTGCTTTGATCTCCTGGGTCAGAAATAAAATAAGCAGGGGAGAGTAGTTTGATCGATACAAGCATGATGAGGTTAACATGCCACTGATAGTGAGGAATGAATCCAAAAGTGGGATGGGTATCTATTTTGATTGGAAGAATCTCTAGGTAGATGAGAGGGCTAGACCACTAATTGATCCATTAAGACGAGAGGTATTTACTAAGTACTCCCAGATTGCAAACAAGGACCTTGATGCTGCCACCCAGCATATTCAAACAAGATGGGAGCACTTACCATTTCAGTTGAGAAAGGCAGAGCCGCACACCCCGAATACCCTGTATGCATCCACTCGGAGGGCAGAAAGATATATGAGAAATTCCAGAAAAAGAAAGAGAATTGGTTGCCATTAGTCATGCAACCACCCATTCTCTTATGGCCACTATTGGCCATGTAGGGGAAAGCAACACTTACAGCAAGAACTCTGAGGATAGCAGATAGCAGCGACTGGAAGCTATGAGAGCTCACTTTTGGAGTTTCCAGCATGGGGAATGTGGACAGCAGCAGAATGTTGATTTCAGGGAATTTTTTTGAAGAAAGAATGCCAGACTTGCTGAACGGTCCAGCAAGTAGTCGGTTGAGGGGAAATGATGAGCCCAGTTTTTGGCATATTTAGACTATATTTTTAAAACACTTTTCTACTTTTTATTATGCTGAGACAAACATTTAGTGGTAGTTATGGGAACAAGACTAGACTTTTATGCTTAAATACAATAAGTTTAGTATGACAAGTCTTTCCATGATTATTGCCTGAATGTTTTATTAGTTTGATAGAATAGGTAATGCCTTGTGACCTTTTGTGATGATATGCCTTTCCTGCAACCTCTACTGTTGAACTTCCTACAGCCATATCTGAAATACTGTTTGCTCTAAATTAATGCTTAATGAATGTATAAATGAGGTGATGGATCATCTTAATGGTTGAATGTGTTGAGCTAACTTTCTGCCACAGGAGTAGCTGTTAAGTTATTTGTAGGTACCACGTCTTAAGGAGGAAATTTAGTTTCCACTTGATTGCTGGAAGACTGATTCAATGAAGACTGATTCAGTAGCAAAGATTAAGGAGGCAGCTTCAAGTCGTCCACCATGAAAGGAGAGTATTCCAAAAATCCAGCTTAGGCATCTTGATGGCACATAAATCTAGGATGGTGGTGCTTTAAATCTTCAAAACTAGTTTGACTCTGTTCTTCCTTTTTGTATCTATCTCTTCACTTAGTTAGTTATTATGTAATAAAGACTTCCCATCTTATGAGGGAATGGTTAGTTAGTCGTTAGATTCAATTTTTAATAAATAGCCCATTCTCCTTCAGAGAAAGGGACAAAAGATTACAATTGTAATACATTTTAGTTTTTAGAAATATAGTTGAAGGTTGTGAGCCATCTACTTGTTCATCTCAAATCAATAAAGGTGTTTATGAAGTTTACAGTCTAATTTGTTGTTTATATTTGGCACTACCTAAGGGGGCCCACTTAGGGAGTTGTCTATCTTTTTATTCTGCAAGTTAGAATAGCTGCACTTGCTTTTATAGAGCTTAGTGTGAATGTTCCTACAGCTGGCAGAAATACAGAACTGTCAACTGTTCCTGCAGCCACTAGATGTAGAATAGTTTTATCTTTCAATTTTCATTCCAAGCAAGTTTAGTCAGTTAGAATTTGTTCCAGTAATTCCAATTCTAGCATAATGTTTTCAATAGATAATACATGTCTGAAATAGGTGATTAGTGCATATACTTTGCATACCCATTTCAAGTCTTACATCCCTAAGTTGGTGATTAAATGAGGTCCTTTAGTAAGTTATGACTTATGGTTGTGATGTTCAATCCCTGAGTAGAGGAATTCATGTTCCTAGTTATTAAGTTGATTAAAGGACACTACAACCATGACAAATACCTACTTTATTGAGTGTTTGAAAGTTATGTTGAAACAACTCGTGAAGCAGTTGCATGTTAGGTGTTCTATACATCTCTTTGTAACTGGTTCAAAAATTTTTTAACACAACCTGACTATATACTTTAAACAAAGTTTCCATATGTCTGGTATGAGCAAGAATACTCTTTGTATGTTGAGTCAAGTTCCATGCAATGGATACTAAGTCACCTTGGTCATTAATACCCTAGTGCATCATATCCATTTGCTACATCAAACAAGATTGTTCAAAAATTGTGAAGTCTCCAAGCAAGTTAAAACATCATCAACTACTAACAAAATTAAATTTCTATCCATCATCAAGTATTTCTTCTAGCTAACATCCATCCTACATCGCACTATGATTAGTACCATATCCATCCTGCATCCACAATGTTGTCAGTACATATCATGATGATTAAAACCAATAAAAACATCATGTATCATGTATAGGGTATACATCCATCATAGATCATCTATTATAAACATCATATATCTGAATGATATATTGATCATTGGGTGATCCCACAATACTGATTTATAATTTTTGGCCAAACTAGACATTGAACTGAAATAATTTAACTATATCTTCACTTTTGAGCACATATAGCGACTAAACCGTGAGGAATTTTTTAACTATATTTTTTTCAAAAAATTTGGATGCAGATTGCACTTCTTTTTCCATCTCCTTCAAAAACTAATTTTTAAAGAGTGGCATTACTGGCTAACGCATAACTTTTTTTCTATGAAGGATAAAATTCTAATTTTCTCGAATTTAGATTCATAACTATGATGTCTAGTGCATGGAATTAGTTTCATAGCATTTCATTGAATATTTTTTTCGTAATTAAGTTTCAAAGTCAAACCAGTTATAACTTAGACATGATTTACTAGCTAAAACATAACTTTTTTTTCTATGTATCGAAATTCAATTTTATTTTTTTGTTGGATCAAGGACATCAATATCTAGTGCATAGATATTTTTCATTTTTTTTTTTAATCTACTATTTTTCCACATGTGAAGAATAGAGAGCTTGATTTTTGGTGAAAAACCTACATTCACAAGAAATAAAAAATAAATATAATAATCAAATTAAATTTATTTAAAATTATACTTTTTGGGAAGCTTATAATAAGGACTACATACATACTTACAAAAAATAAATTTTAAATGAATTCATTTGATCCGCCAAAAGGTAAATAAAAAGTGGTTTTTTATCAGCATTTTGAAAGGTGTAAAGGAGACTCCGTTATAGGCATGGTTTAAAACTAGCGGGATTCTATTCGAGGGGGTTTGATCTAAGGTGGTTTGATCAAACCCTTTTCAATTGAAATCCTTTTCTAAGAGAATGGGGATTCGCTACTCACAAGTTCTCTTCACTCAGAGACCCTCATGGGGTGAACTACCCTAAACTACCTCAAAGGACAATGAAGAGAGTTCTAGAACCAAAAAGAGCAGGTCACAGAGATTCTCGAGATAAATTGTCAAACTCTCGGCCTAAGGATGTCAGCACAGAATGCAGACAACAACGCATCATGCTGGCATCCTTGAGGCGTGTTGGCATCTCGTACGGATCAGAGAGTGAGTTTATCTCAAAAAATAACAACAAAGTGACCAGTTCTACTTCGATTGTTGAGAACTTATGGGAAGTGGTAAAGTAATAGAATGTGATAGAAGTAGAATCAAGTGAAATAGAAATGATAAAGACAAGGACAAGAAGGCAAAGGAAATGCTTACAACCATGCAATTGATGAAACCTCCATCTTGTGAATGTCTTCAATAGTTGCACACAAGAGAGAGAGAGAGAGAGAAAGTGTTTGGGTTGTATAAGGGTTTGCCTCAGTCAAACCCTTGTTTTGGTGTTCCCACCTCCACAGGCAGCCAGGTAGATAGAGAGAAAAGTAGGAAATGAAGTAAACACAAAATCCCTACAAAATAGTATTATGCTACTCAACCAAATAATAGAGGAGAGGAGTGAAAGATTACCACCTCCGCCCAAAGCGCTCAAGGCTAGTGGGGGAGAAAATTAGAGGAATTCAAGCCTTTGCTGCCATCGTGTTTCATTCCACACTTTCTCTACTAAAGTGATGGAGTGTTGATGTTGTTGTTATGAAGTATAAAGTGTTTCTTGATGAAGCTTCTTGGAGCTTGTGGAGAGACGAAAAGACTGAGAAGTGCTAAGAGAGGGTGGAGAGGTCCAAAGATCTAAGAGATAGGAGATCCAAGAGATCAAGAGATGCAAAATGGAAGCAAGAATAGTGAATATGAAGAAGGAAGATGAAGAAACGGCCATGTTCAGGTCGGTCGGCCAAAAAGGGTTTTACAAGTTGACTCCCAATGGGAATGGTAACACCTTTGTAGGCTCCAGATGCAGGAATCTGTCAAGGACATTAGAGTGTCGTGCAGATGTTTGCACGTCGCGTGGCTTTCCTAGATAGAAACGCCTCCACCGAAACTCAAAACGGGCGCCAAGTGGAATGAAAACAATGGGCTTACGTGGAATTAAGCCTCTGAAGTTGGTTTTCTAAAGTGTAAAGGGGGTAAAAGGGAATTTGTGTTAGGGATGCAAATTCATGTTGATACACCTTTAAATGAAAATTTTCAAGGCTTAAATTATTATATTTTCTAAAAATATGTGATTTTAGCAAAAATCAGGATCTCCCAAAAATTGTAAACCACTATTGTGGGATCACCCCATTCATACAAAACATCATATGAAACAATTTATGATTCATCCATCCACATCATATGTATACATCCAAAAAGTACAAAAAACATATATAAACATACATCATCATATATCATCATCCATGAAGCATAAAATGAAGTTGAATGAAGAAGGTATTTGTCATATTTATATCATCATCAAAAGAGCGAATGTCACAAGTACATCATCATCAGTGAAACAAGTGTGATAAGATAATACAAAGTAATACATATATATGAGGCCTCGACTGGACCGATGAATATATGTACAAAACACATGTCTACAATATGTCTCTGAGCATTAAACAACATAAAGATCAAGTACAAAAAGACCCCAACAAGAATGACAAAACCTTATAGACCAAGTTGTGGACCACCAAAAGGACCTGGCTATCTCATAAACTAATCACCTTCCCTGCCACCACCACTGCCATCGTTCACACCACCAGGCTCTCCAAACCATGGACACCAAGTAGCGCTAGGAACGATAGCATCATATAAGGTCTGATAGTATGTAGACATTTGTAATAGATGATCTCAATCTACTCTGAAACTATCATTCTCTACCCTGAGAGTATCTCTCTTTGTCGTAAGCAATTGTACCTAAGACTCTATAGCATGTCGTCAATCGATCTCACTATCTTTCTCGACCCTCAAAATGTCTACCTGAGCCTCTATGACCTATCATCACACTATCTCTATGTCTCTAGCAACAGGCATCTGAGCTAATAATATATCTCCATCCTTGGGTAGTGGAGGAGGACCTGAAACCTGTCCATGACCCTACACTTGAGGCATGTGCTTATCTTGACCACCTTTTTCCCCATCATGTTGGGCCCTATCCAATTGCTTTGTAAGAACCTCAATGTGTTGTTGCTCCCTATGATGATCTGTAATACCTGCTCTTCCCAAAGAGGGATCACTCCCAAGATTTGTGAACCTCAATGGCCTACGTCATGCCCACCACTAATCATAATCAAGAGTAGTTCCTGGATCTACTAAACCAACCGCCCAAACCCAACCAACTGGGGCAAGTTCTTTGAACTCAACAATGGCAGTCTCTCTGTCTGCCTAGTGATCCCATACACATACCTCCCTAGCGGTTTAACTGAATCGATCCTCATAAGCATTAGGAAACCAACCATGTCTCTCTCCAAATTGATGACATAATATGTTTGATAAGTAATGCTCTAGCATGAAATAAGAACACCAATCAACCATCATTTTTGTCGATAGTAAACAAGATGCTTTGGATCTTCTAGCCATGCCTCATAGCCCATATAAGTTCTCCACACAAAACCTGACATCTCATCAAAAACATGGCACCAATAGGGAATATCCCCGAGCAAGGTGTAGTGCATGAAATCTCAATAACGATATGAGTATGGATCATTAGGAGTATGATCCTGTATCTTGTCAGGTCGATCAAATATAATGTGCTCCCAGGCCCAAACATGCAAAAGAGAAACACCTGCAGAAATAGATTTCCCGCCCCGATACATAACCTCGTGCATACTCTGTAAGGGTGGGAAAGAAGACATAGACCCCAAGCATACATCATCCCATGCTTGAAAATACTCTCAATACATATTCCCCAACCCATAGGAAACTGCCGACCTCTTCTATCAGGAATAACTAGTCCTAAAATCAAACCACATAGGACAAGCGAAATAGGGTCTGCACTACCAGAAAACTCAGACAGACCAATCTCCGGTTGTCGCACCTCCAAGTGTCTAACACCTAACACATGTCGCATGGTGCGTGTACCATGTCAAACATTAAATGTAACGATATCGCCATGGATAGGAAGGTGAAGCATCCTCCACACATCCTCGAGGGTAACAATCGCCTCTCCTGTAGGCAAATGAAACGGGGACGTCTCAGAATGTCATCGCTCCACAAGTGAGGTCATCATCGTTGTGTGAGTCTAGATGGGAGGCATGTAGCAGATATAACAAATTCCAATTGCATGTAGAAATTCTCGCTCCAAAACACCAAAATGGGCAATCAAAACAAACAGGTCCCAAGGTTGTCTCTCCCTCGGCTGTAGTGGTTTGAGGACCACCTGCAATCATTTTAACAAACAAGCAAATGATAGAAAGGTTTAAATGAAACAAAAGCACATGCAAGGATTCAAAGAAAATGCTAAAGGCAAATGCAAGAGTTTAAGTCAAATGCAAAAGTTCAGAGAAAATGCTAAAATCAAATGCAAGAGTTTAAGGAAAATGCAAGGGTTTAGAGAAGATGCTCAGAAAACAACAAACAAAAGCGTGGGTTTAAAGCAAGGGAAAAGTTTCAGAGCAAGGGCGATAAAATCAAATGCAAGGGTTTATAGCAAGGGCGAGGAACTTTAGCAAGTGCGAGGAAACAGTAAAAACAATAAATAAATGCAAGGTTTTAGAGAAAAAGCGAGGTTTTAGAGCAACTGCATGAAACAAATGCAAGTTTTTAAGTCAAAAGCGAGGTTTTATGGCAAGGGAAAGGGTTCTAATGTCAAGTGTAAGCTTCATACCTAGCAAATGCAAGGAAAACAATGCAAATGCTTTGAAACTATCAGAACTTCACTTTTGACTCCAGGAACTTTGTACATGCAATACAAGAATGTACCAAGACCAAAATGAGAAGCAAGAAGGTACATATCCAGCCACCGATGCCTGTAGTTCATTTGAACTCCTGAACCAGGTATGAATGATATGGGGCTCCTTGAATCCTTGACATTACTCCTTGACAACTGATAGAATGGGAAATCCAGAGAAGAATTAGCATAAGGATCAAAGCACAAATGAGCTAATTAGAAGCCAAATTTCCTATATTAACCCTCAAGAAACCCTAGAAAACCCTAATTTTTACTTAGGGAACCTTCCTAATTTCACATTACAATCTCCCAGGAACATTGGAACGAGCAATGAAGGACCTATAGACTTGATTCTTCGTCCTAAACACATAAGAAATGAAATAGAACAAGGTCATGAGCCTGACCTCAAACTCAAAATTTTTGGCCAACCTCTCGAGAGGGCAGCATAGAGTCCTATCATCATTCCACTGAACACCGGGGCATAATGAGGAATAATTTTTTTTTTAAAACTTGATCTTAAAAAATAGAATCTTTAAAACAAAGCAACCAATACTATGTATCAAAGAGGGGAAAAATGTATACATGTAAAATTGACCTAACACCTATAACACACTGTAAACAACATCAAACAACATCCCGCAACATCCCACAACATCTCGCAACATCTCGTAACATCTCGTTGCATCTCGCAACATCCTGCAAACATCCCATAACATCCTGCAACATCCTGAAACATCTCGCAACATCAAAACAACATCCAACACCCTAATTTCCTCTATTAATTGAATAAAACAACATTATTTAATTAATTAACTTTTTCATCATTTTTGACTAATTATATAAATTTCATTTATTTAATAAATCCCTGGAAAACCTATTTCTACTATTAATTGAATAAAATGAAATTATTTAATTAATTCTCATTTTCATCATTTCGACCAATTAAATAAATTACATTTATTTAATGAAGTCTTAATCTCACTTTATTTTGTACTGATTGAGTAAATAATGCCAATTATATAATCATGTCGCTAAATCACCTTATCCCCCTAAGTTAATTGAATTATTAGATCATAATAATTTAATTATGACACTTTCCAAAATTTGAATAATTAAATCAAACTATTCAAATCATTCATCAAAAATCAAATCAAACTATTCAAATCATTCATCAAAAACCAAATCAAACTAATGCAACTTTGTTTGCAAAAGTCAAACTTGATTTGTACGTTCAACTCCAAAAAGGAATTAGTTAATTAAATCAATTAATCAATTTTCCTAACCCACTTTTTGATTGAGAAAATTACGATTGTTGACTAAGCCATCTAATTTGCTAACTAATCAATCTAAATTGCTAACTAAGCCATCAATTTCCTAACTAAGCCATCTAAATCCTGGCTGATCCATCTAAATCCTGACTGATCAATCTAAATCTTGACTAAGCAATCTATTTCTGAATCACACAAATTGTGCAATCTACTTTGCACAATCTACCCATGTCTAAATCCTCTTGACACCTTTCGATCGTCGATCTCGATTCAACATTGTTTGATCTTGACTGTCTATTCCAAATCTCATTTTCTATATAAAAAAACCTCTTTCCTCACAAATAAGGATCAAAGAGCCAACATCATTTGCATAATGAAGTACTGATGACATTCACAACCACCATTAGAGCTTCAACATTTCTTTGATCAACCAACATCAACATCATTCTTCAAGATTTTGCACACGAACTATGGAGGCTTCATGATGATACGAGCAATCCAACATCATGCGAATACACTCTGATACGAGATGGGTAACTTTTTGTTTATTAAATTCATTTTTTTATGCATTGCATTCGCATGTTCTTGAATTTTTCAATCTTATTTATTCATTTCGTAAGTGTAGGATTAAATCTAGATTTATGTTCTTGATATTAGATTAGATTCTAATTTTGATTGCATATTAATCTTGTTTGCATCTATGATTTTCCCCCTCACACAAATGGAAAAAATATACTTAAACAAAGATAAACAACTAGAAAATGAAGTGAAGAATGGTTACCTTGAGTGGCCTACTCAAGTGTTTGTTCTCACTTAACTGGAACCAAATCTAACTAAAAAATTCTACGCACCCATGTGAAATTGACTTCATTAATTGCATATCATGAAAGACTACATAAGGTCTTGTTCATAGATTGTATTCAATGAAAATCATTTTGAATATTCATCATGTCTTGAAACTAAAAATAATTGATAATGAAAGACTAAAAAAATAACTTCTCTAAGGACTCAACCATCGGCTATGTACAAGCATGATGGAATCTTATTCTAAGGAACAACTAACCACAATCATTAGCTTCCACTAGTAGATAGCAGATCATATAGTTAAGATTTGAATTATTCAAACCATGAATAAAAAGAAAGAAGAATCTTAATAGAACTGAAACTCTATAAAACAAGATTGCATGTAAAACAAACAAATATTTATCAAAATCTTATCACTAAAGGAGTCCTTATTTTCCAGTGCTTATTAACTTTTTATAATGATGCACGTTCAATCTCCACTAGGTGTCTTTAAATATTAGTTATTGCATTTAGCTTAATCTAGAACTCCCTTTTTTTGTTGTCCCAGACTATCTTTTGATGCAAGTTACAACTTCGAACTGCTACGTGCTATATTTCCTCCTTGGCTGCAAAAAGGTTAATTCACAAAGAATGTGCACAAGACTAACTACCATAATTAAAACATAGAAGTCCATCCACATTTCATGCATACTCACATATAAACCATGCAATACTATTATGTCATAACCATATTTCCATCATTATAATTTAGGTCCAAGTCTACATAATAAGTATGAAAAGATAACATAATATAGGAGTATTGTTTGGAAGGTATATCTAAAAGTTTTTGAAAGTATGCATGAAAGTAATAGAAAATAAGCTAATAACTGGACCCATCATTCCCCCCAATTGCATTTTTTCTTGTCCCCAAGAAAAACACTAGGGATACTGATTATACTGCAAGGTGATCTACCTTAAGTCCATAACAACATCATCTCCCTGGGTCCATTTCAAGTAAAAACCTTTGTATTCTACAAGTTGCCTCATTTTGGTATTCCCAGCTCTCTCACATTCCTCACCTTTCTCCCCAGTCCAATATGGAACTAGATATAGAAACTTAGGTGGGTGAAATGTGAGTGGCACCCCTTAAAGTCCTTTGTCAACACCAATTGTCATGTACACTCTTTAAAATCTTCCCAATTTACTTGTGGGTATTGAATCCTCAAACTTAATTTTACCAGTAAAGCAATCAAATAGTGGTGTGATAGGGAAGTGCCACATTTTTTTCTTTGATACTCTAATTCCATCCTTTTCAATAAATTATAAAGAAGTTTTGGCACATTTACCAACTTATTGTGTCGAAGGTGATTGAGTAATTTAAAATGTTGTATACAAGAGATTTTACCTACCATCATAGGTGAGATATCTAACAATGTAGGAAGCGTAATTATCCCATGCATATGGAAAAGAGAGTCCCTTTGTACCTTGTTAAGATGATTCCAAATCCTCTCCTCATTCACAAAATTCCTCTCTGGCTGCAACTGCATCTACATGTGCTGGAAACTCTGCCCCTATTCTAGGTAATCCAGTAACTTGTGCTATGGTGACTTTAGATGCATCCAATGATAGTCCCTTCACCATTGCTTCATCATACTCAAGTGTAGTTGTAAACCTTCTTGTCAAGTCATCATTGAATTTTGTTAATTTTAGGATATAATCAAGCTAGTCGACCTTGGTAAAAATGGGTAGAAGCATTACATCTTCCGGAATTTTCTTATGAGTTAATTACTCCCTTCTGATGACATCACCTCCCATTATGAATTAATCTTCTTTGCTCAATGTGTTCAATTCAGTCTTGAACATTTAGCTCAATTCACTCCACCACCTTCAAAACCCTTCTCCTTCTTCTTGTTTCCTCATATACTTGTATTGTCACACCATAAATACAACTCCATTTCCCAGTGTCTACTTAATTTGACCTTACAAATAAGTTCTAGGTTTGACTTTGGTTTAGACTTAGCTCAAGTTCCTAAGACTATAAATTTGGCAATTGGATATATCAATAAAAAGTAGGTATAATTTTAGGAGGGTTTTGCATGTCGCATCTATCTATTGCATTTGATTTAGGTGGAAGATTTCAAAAAACTTGGGCTGAGTTGTACCCTCCCCCCAACTTAATGGTTGAAGTGACCTCACTTCACGTTGCGATTGGGAAGTGGTAAAATTAGAAATAATGGAAATTAACGGTATGAATAGTTCAGACACATGAATTAATATGAAAGACATAATGAAAGCTTAAAGAATTCTATAGTAATTATGATAATGTACCTATGTGTATCAACTGGAAGAGATAACTGATCGCCACATGTGTAAACTGAAAAGTATGTATCCGGATGTGGGTTTGATGTGACTAGAAATAATTGCAAGTCAATGAATTGTGAGGTGGTGAATGCAAATTGATGGGACAGATAGACAGATATTAATAGGTGATGTGATAGCTCGAATATTTCAAATTTGAATTGGTAGTTGGAAATTATAAAATTGTGCTACGGGTACTTATTGTGAAGACATGGATATTTCATGTGTGTATTTTGATGTGAATGCACGTGAACTTGCAGTTAATGTGGCGCCAAGTGATTTGAATTTTTTCTCTTCTGCCAGATGATGCTATGGGTACTGCCAATAATAGGACCCACTTTAAATGTTGACAGTTATTATTCTATAGGTCCCTACGACATCATGACACTTTCTAGATATGTAAATAAAAATAGGTCCCTTCTAGAGAAATTATAGACATCATTATAACTGTGTTGTGTATGCTTGTGAGATAAAGTGAGAAATTAATCCTGAGTGATCTCAAGGATTGAGTTATGTAGCTCAATCGTTGGGTCACTTGAAGTGCCTGGTATATCATGTGCTGCTGAAATATCATTGTTGGTGTTTGAACTTGTATTTGGATCACTACGAGCATTGTATTGTTGAAATAGGGAGAAAATAAAATCATCTTTTTGTAATGGCTTCTTATATAGCTTTGATCTACGACCATTAACCAAAGGATAAAATATGACTACATCAATGGTGTGCAACTTAACTGTCCCATTAGGATAGACTTGACTAATTTCATAAGGTCCCAACCACCTGGATTGGAGTTTCCATTTGAAGTATTTTTATCTTGAATCATATAATATTGCCCAGTCCCCTACATTAAACTCTTTTGTTTTGATATATTGGTCATGCCACTTCATCCTTTATTATTGTACTACCTTAGTGTGATGTATTGCTTCCATCCTAATCTCATCCAATCCATTTAAATTATGTAGCCTCTCCTTTTGAGGTTTTATTAGGTCCATTTCCAGTTCCATTATTTACCTTAATGTTTTATATTCAAACTCAATTGGAAGGACCATTGCTTTATCATATACTAGATCATAGGGTGTAAAACCAGTTATTATTTTCCATGTTTTTCTATATTCCCATACTGCTTCTGGTAACCTTGCAACCCAATATTTCCTATGTAGCTACACTTTCTTGGTGAGAATACTTTCAATTTCTCTATTAGTGACTTCCACCTGACCATTAGCCTGAGGGTGGTAAGGTGTTGACTTCTTATGTCTAATTTGGTATTCTTCAACCAATTTTGTGATGAGGTTAGAAGTAAACTATGGACCTTGATCAATGACTATTCCTCTAGGTACTCCATATCTATTAAATATATCCTCATACAAGAATTTAACCACATTGTCATCTCTGGAAAACTATAAGGTCTTTACTTCTACCCACTTATTCAAGTAATTAGTGCAAAAAAGAATGTATTCCTTGTTGTTGGAAGTAGGTGAGATCGGTCCAATAAATTCTAGACCCCCTTTGTCAAAAGGAGCTAGTGTTAATTGAGGTTGCAATGGAATTTCATCATTTCTTGTTGTTTTACTCATCCTTTGGCACCTATCACAGCTCCTTGTGTATTTAATAGAATCCTTGTGCAAAGTTGGCCAATAATAACATGTGGTGAGGATTTTAAAAGTTGTTCTTTTTTCTAAAAAATGACCTCCACATGGCTCATCATGGAAAGCCTTCATGATATCAAAGATTGCATCTTCTCTTATGCACCTTATCATGATGTTGTCAGGGCCAGTGTAAAATAGATAACTTGATATCCAAGATTATGGAAAATATTTATGTACCAACTGTCTCTTTTCCCTTGGAGAAAAATGTGTTGGAATCTTCCCTGTTACTAAATAGTTATCAATTTCAGTATACCATGGAATATGCACATTTAGAGCAAATAAGTTTTCATCACCGAATGAATCATCCACCACTCCTTTAGTTGATTATGTTACCAATCTTGATAGAAAATATACCACTGCATTAGCTTTACCAAGTTTATCCCCTATTGTAATATCAAACTCTTGTAGGAGTAGCCATCTAACCAATATTCCTCCTACTATGGGTTTGTTCATGAGGTATCTAATAGCAGTATGGTTTGTATGAATAAAGAATGAATAACCAGTAATGCAATGCCTGAATTTATTGATGGCATACACTACTTCCGGCATCTCCTTTTCTGTAATAGTATAGTTCAACTCTGCTCCTTGAAGATTATTTCTTATGTAGTATATTGCATATTCTTTGTTACCCTCTTTCTGACCCAAAACTGCTCCAATGGAAAAATCTAAAGCATGTGTATGTATATGAAAGGGTAGGGTCCAATTAGGGCCCCTCAAAACAAGTGCTGAAGGAAAGTATTTCTTCAACTCTTCAAAGGAGTGTTGGCACTCTGATGTCCACTCAAATTCAATAATTTTACTCAGCAAAACAAACAATGGCGCAACAATCTTACTAAAATATTTAATAAACCTCTTGTAGTAGCCTACATGGCCAAGGAAAATTCTGATATCTCTTTACTTCTGTGGGATAGGTAATGTATAAATAATTTCTATTTTATATGGATCAACCTAAATCCCTTCACTGGATATAAAGTGACCTAAAACAATGTCACGTGTCATCATCGTAAAGCACTTTTCATCACTAAGTAGCGGGTTGTGTTCTTTACATCTTTTCAATACCTTTTCCAAATTATTAAGGGCTTCCTCATAAGTCTCTCCATATGTGGTGAAATAATCCATATATATCTCCATACAATCATGAGCATAATTAGAAAAGATGTTGAGCACTACTATTTGAAAAGTAGCTAGAGCATTGCATAAACCAAAGGGAATAAAAGATTAGGCATAAGTACCCCAAGGATAGGTGAATGTAGTTTTGTCTTGATCTTTTGGAGAAAATTTTATTTGATTGTAGCCATTAAAACCATCTAGGAATGAGAAATACTTTTTCTTAGCTAAGGAATCAAGTACTTGATCTGTGAAGGGCAATGGAAAGTAGTCTTTCCTAGTGGTTGTATTTAGTTCCTTGTAATCTACAAAAACTCTCCATTTTCCACCTTTCTTAAGAACAATTATCAAAGGTGAGACCCATTCACTATCATATATAGGATAGATAAAGCCTGCATCAAGGAGTTTTTGAAGTTCATCTTTGACTATGTCTCTCAAAGCAAGGTTCATGCACCTTTGAGGTTGTCTAATAGGTCTATAACCATTATTGATATAATTCTATGCATACATAAATAAGGATCTATGCCTTTCATATCATGGTAATCCCATGCATATGTTGTTGAATGTGCCTGCAACACTGTTTGCAAGGAATTTTGTTTTTCTTTAGTCATTGTATTATTTATGTTCATCATTTTTCCTGGCATGACTTCTAATTCCTTGGATGATTCTTGCACAGATGAGAGTTTGAGGCTTGGAATTATTGGTATACACTAATTTTGAGGAATCAATGGGTATAATACTTTGCAAGGGGTCTTGTAGGCATACGAGACTGTCCTGTTGTTGCAGGATCCTGTCGTAGTCATTCTGGATTATGTGAGAAATGAGCTCATCTTCATCCTAATTATCCAATAGAGGGTTGCATTCTATGGTCATCAACGTTTGTAGAGAATAGTTATCTTCCTCATTCAAAGTGGGCCAAATAGTTTTCTCAAGATCAACATAAGGTTGGGTTGGAGGATAGAGGACCAGTTTCTTGGTCATTGTCCCATTAGATATTATCATATTGCAAGACCTACAACCTATGAATGCATCAGTTGTAGCTAACCATGGTCTACCTAGGATGAGTGGGTATCCTACAGGGATAACCTTTGGTTGTAAAACTATGAAGTCAACAAGATATTCCTAAGAATCCAATGTAATAACTAAATCTTCAATGATTCCTTCAGGCTTGACTATTGGCCTATCAACCAATTATAAAATAGTTTGTGTAGGTCTAAGGTTGGCTAACTAAAGTAACTACATTGTATCTTTAGTCATAACATTGATTGCTACCCCCAATTCTATCAAAGTGTTCTTAATAAGGGTCCCATTGATCTTAACGTCCACTACAAGACTACTAGGGTCAGTGTACTTAGGGACAATTGTGTTCCCTAATATGATATTTGCAAGGTTTCCTAAGACATGGACTATCCAAGGATCCTTCCTTTTCCTTCCTGATTTCTTAAGACATAAGTCCCTTATAGTTTTAGTATAAATAGGGGTGTCTTTGATAGCTTGGATGAGTAGCATCTTGATGCTTACATCTTTTAATTAACCCAAGAGGCCTATCTCAACTTGTGTGTAATGATTTTGAATGGCCAAGCATTCAGGAAAAGGATTATTTGGACTTGAAGTAGTTTGGTGTACCTGATTTTACTCAGGTTCCAAAGGTTTTTTTCCTAAAGCTTCAATTGCAGGTTCATCATCTTTCATCTTAGTAATTTGAGGGGATGAAGGTACAAAAAGTTGTTTTTTTGATCTGAGGTGGACATCACTCACCTCTACCTCATATGTGGGATATTGCATAGCTTCGTTAGTATAAGAACGTATTGAACATGATTGTTGTGAGGGTTAGGTTCAGGTTGAACAGGTATTTGTGGTGCCTTGGGTGGTTGGGATGTAGGATTTGAAAGAGGAATAATATCTTGTTTTTCTAGTGGAGGAGGAAGCATAGGTTGTTGATAGTTCATGTTCGACTACTACCATTGTTGACCTTTTTTCCATTAAGGTTGCCATTGGTTCTGCTACATTGGCCACTAGGGATTATAATTGGACCGTTGTAAACTTTGTTGTGGCCAAGAATTTGGTTGTTGTTGGTTCCAATTTTGCTAGGGTTGTGGCCATTATTGAGGATTTTTCCATGGATTTTGATTTGTTGGCCATGACTGAGAATTCCAAGCAGAAAAGTTCCGATTTCCAATAGGAAAGGATGAATTGAAGCTAAGAGGTTCTTATGGCATACATTGTCTTTGTTGCCATGGCCTTCTCTAAGCTATATAAAATATTTTTTTGTCATCTCCATCAAGTGGCTAGAAATTAGTTTTGTCAACTTTATCTTGTTGGATACTAGCCACCCTTTTTCATTTACAGTTTGCTTTCCTTTTCCTACAGCTTGGATAGTATTCAGTGAGCATGGCCTCAACTTCCTCCTACTTCTTCTTGATGTGGAGAGTATCCAACTGAGTTTCTAAGTGGTTGATAATGTTCTCCTTCATATTGGATAACATGTTGCTCAATTCTATCTTTGAAACCCCTGTAGATGATTTGCCAATAGTGGATGTCCTATCTCCTCTTGGTCTTTTAGTGAAGGTCCTAGAATAATTCCTAAAAACCTTACAAATGTCTTGAAATGGTATCTGAGAAATATCTCCTTGTCCAATGAGGTTGAGGGAATCCATATAGTCATCGTTGACTCCTCTCAAAAATACCAACTTGAGGGACACTTCAGAAAACTTGTTTTGTGGGTTTTTCTTCGAGGAAAATTGAAATCTCTCCACATAGTCTTCTAGTGGTTCACCCTCCTTTCCTGACATTCTGAAAATGTCATATTTCCTCCTATTATGTCCCCTACAATAGTCTTGGTACTTCTCCATGAACAAGGTCTTCATGGTATCCCAATCAAGAACATCCCTACCTAGTCCCATGAACCATCTTAGGGATGCATCTTTTAAAGTGGCGGGGAATAGTTTGAGCCTATGAGCATCAAAAGTATAGTCATAACTTCTACACGAGACATCAAATTCAAACAAAAATGTATCTGGGTCCTCATTCATTAACCCATAAAAGACTGGTAAGGCTGAAGGAGGGATGTTCTTCAACATTGTAGCCCTTTCCTGGTTAGTGATTGGGAACTCAAATTTTGCACATTCAAGATCATCATACATTGCATCACCCATGGTGTGGTATGTTCCCTCTATAAGTCTAATAGATGTTAGTGATAGGGAAATTTCTTCTTCAGTGTTACCCTTGCTCTGAGTAATTGGTTCACCAATTTTTTCTATGTGTTCTTGGCATGAAGAGGAAAGGAATCTACCCAAAGAATCTCTCAGCCTATGCATACATGAAATATGGCTTTATATAGAAGTGGTCCTACAATGTTAGTGTATCTTCTAGTGTTGGAAAATATTAAGTCTACCAATCCTAATGTTGAAAACAAAATGTAAACTATGAAAGCTTTAGAAATCAAGTTTATGAAGATAGCACCATCCTCGACAATGGCACCAAAAATGTAGAGTCTAAACTAATGTATTGTAAACTTGGTAGAGCCTACACAATTCAAAGATTTATCTAACTAAACAGTCCACTCAACATTGCAAAGACTACATCAAAATGTCAACCCAAGGTTTGTTAACTTGTGATGGTGTTGCACTGTATGTTCCTTTAGAGACTCAAAACTACCTAAGTTATCTCACTTAAGATATTCTACTTGTTGGAAATTACAAAAATTCATCAAGGAAAGAAACAAACCAAAACTAATGGCTACGGGTACCTACAACTTAAACTATAACTGAACGTTGTTAATAAAATTTTACTACATCAACTCAAAACTAATCAAAACTAATAACTTAGCTAATTTAACCTCCGGATTAATACTGGTTAACCATTACATGCATGTTCATGAACATTCATTACCAATAAGTAAAGTATGAGATTCTAGTTTAACTTGCATGTAGTTCATGAAGTAATGATAAATGAAAAACAACTATTTAAACAAAGATAAACAGCTAGAAAATGAAGTGAAGAACAGTTACCTTGAGTGGCCTTCTCAAGTGGTTGTTCTCACTTAACTTGAACCAAATCTAACTAACAGATTCTATGCATCCATGTGAAATTGACTTCATCCATTGCATATCATGAAAGATTACATAAGATCTTCTTCACAAATTGTATTCAATGAAAATCATTATAAATATTCATCATGTCTTGAAACTTAAAATAACTAATAATGAAAGACTGAAAAACCAACTAACTTCTCTAAGGACTCAAACATTGGTTATATACAAGCACGAGGGAATCGTATTCTAAGAAACAACTAACAAAAAACATTAATTTCCACTCCTAGACAGTAGAGTATATAGTTAAGACTTGAATTGTTCAAACCATGAATGAAAAGAAAGAAGAATCCTAATAGAACTGAAACTCTGTAAAACAAGATTACATGTAAAACATAAACATTTGTCAAAATCCTATCAAAAAAGTTCTTCTTTTCCAGTGCTTATTAAATTGTTATAATGATGCATGTTCAATATTGATAAGGTGTCTTTAAATAGTAGTTATTGCATTCAGCTTAATTTGGAACTCCCTTGTTCAGTTGTCCTAGTCTTCCTTTTGTTGCGGATTACAACTTCCAACTGCTACGTGCTACAGTTCATCCTTGGCTGCAAAAAGGTTAATTCACAAAGCATGTGTACAAGACTAACTACCATAATTAAAAGATAGAATCACATCCACATTTCATGCATACTCACATATAAAACATGCAATACTATTATGTCATAACCATATTTCCATCATTATAATTTATGTCCAAGTCTACATAATAAGTATGAAAAGATAGAATAATATAGGAGTATTGTCTGGAAGGTATATCAAAAAGTGTTTGAAAGTATGCATGAAAGTAACAAAAAATAAGCTATTAACTGGATCCATTAGCTCCATCCACAAAGCCCCCTCTTCTAATGTCCCTTTCAAACATCCCTCTTTTTCCCACCCTGTGGACATGTCAAACACCATAGTGGTGTCTACTATGGATCTGTCTTCTCCCCTCTCTGCATCCACTTCTTCCATGGGGATACCACATCCCTCGTTGAAGCGAAAGTTGGAGGATGACCTCGCTTTGAATGGAGGTCTAAAGAAGGGATCACCTTCTTTGGGAGATAATTCTACCTTGGCTTGCATTATCCTTGTGTTGGAGGTAGCCTTGACGTCTCCTGAGTTTGTCACTACCCCTCTCGATGAGGTCAGTAGTGGGTCTTAGTTGCTTCATTCTTCTCCCACCCGATTAACACATGGAACTCTAGTTAAATGCATGTTTGAATTAGTGGATGATATCTTAACTCTTTCCGCGATCTTTACAAGATTGATGACCTTCACCTCACAAGAGCTCAGTGAAGAGGACCTTGAGGCTTGTTGCAGGAGATTCAGAGAGTGCTCCCCTCGCTATCCCGCCCTTGTAGGCTTGTTCGTCCTCCCCATATAATGATCTAGATTGGGAGAATGATGACCACCTAGTTGATGAGGACTATGGGGATACCTATTCTTTATGTGTAGATTAGATTTGTGTGTGTTGTGTTCCCCAGTGCTTTTTTTTATGTGTTCCTAGAGGACCCTTGCCACCCTTGTAGGTCTTTGGATACAAGATTGAAAAAAAATTGTGAAACTTCTTCTATATGTTTTATCATTCTTCTATATGTTGTAACCTTGCTTTTTGACAACTCAGGATGATGCAAAGCATTGGGGACATTTAGGTTGTCTTCCATGTTGACCCAGTTTTTTATTTTCATTTTGTCTTCATGTTCTCTTCTTTAGATTTGGGAAATTTAGGGATTGATGATCTTTTGTTCATACTGTGCATGTTACCTATTTATATATAAGAACATATAATCTTGAACTCCTAGATCTGCCTATCTCTTTATTTCTTCATTTTTGCTTGTTCTCATTTTATTTTCTTGTCTCTCTATCTACTTAAGTGATGTTGTGGTTCTTATGTTTTGTCCCTCACGTGCGTGACAACATTTCCACATTTACATCTTGTAATGTATCGCGGACCACAACATCAATTTATTTCTTCTCTCTCCTTAGGATGCTATGTGCATGTATGTTTAGCACACACCATCCTAAGGGGGGATACCACACTTCTCTTATTTTCAATAAGGAGAATTCAGTGGCCAATGAATCCCTTACTGAAAATCTTTCATTTTTCAAAAATGCGTTCTTCAATAAGAACCCCTAGTGAAATTTTTCTTTCAAAAATGAATTCGTAGAGAAAGAATCTGAAAAATTTCCTTTGAAAAGGGAGTACTTTTTCTGATGAAGAATTCTGAAAACTTTCCCTTGAGAGGGAGCATTCTTTCAATTGGATTCCTTGACAAAAGAGATCTTCCAAAAGGATTCCTTGATGATAGAATTATTTGCAAAAAATGTTATGCTTTTCAAATAGAGTGTCCCTCTACACAAACCCCTTGCTATCTTGAAGGGTTCCTAAGGAACCCCTTTGAAAATTTCTCCTTCAATTACTTGCTTTGTGATATGTTTGTCTATGTGACTCTTCTATCTAACTTGTTTTGTCTACAACTTAACATGTTGCTTTGTAGGACCGAGCACCTGTGAAGCTGCTTTTACAATCAAGCTTGGAGGACCAAGCACCTCGTCAAGCTTTTCTTGCATGACCGAGCACCTATAAGGGCCCTTGCATCAAACTCTTTAGGACCTAGCACCTGGGGATTCCTTTCACATCAAGCCCTGTAGGACTGAGAACCTACGACACCCCCTTTGCAGGACCAAGAACTTGTGAAACACTTTCATTTTGTAGGATCAAGCACCTGTAGAGTCTTTGTTCATCTTATGTGGAACCAAGCACCCGTGGAGCCAATTCTTTAGGATCGAGCACTTGCAAATCCTTTGTTCACCTTCCGCAAGAATGAGTACCTATGGAATCATCTCTCTCTTTCATGCAAGGTTTCCTTGTGAGACCAAGCATGTGTAGAGCTACCTCTTGTTTATCCAGGTGTGCCAAATTGAAGATCTACTTCCTCAACAATTCAAGTATATTCTCTTCAACCTCTTTCTAATTTACCTCACATTCGCACTGACACATATCCTCACTTAAGTGGGGGAAAAATGTAATGGAGCAAATTTTCACCCCTAGGAAAATTCCCCATTTACATCACCCCTACCTCAGAAAGTGAAAATTTGATGATGCAATTCCACATTTGCCACCTTTCTCCATCCACTTGGTAGCTCATTTTTTCGTTTCGACCTGGAGGAATCCTTGTCGGGGACGCACGCACACCGTGCAGATGCCTACATGCCGCGTTGTCATCCTGACAAGATTCTCGCTCCTAGAATTCATAGAGGCATTACGTTTATCCATTGGACGTGAAGTGTAATGTTCCTCGCCCCCTTATACGATGCAAAATAGGTCTTTTTCCTCCCTTTTTCCATTCAAATGCTTCAATTCTTCATTCATTCACCCTTCTTATTGACTCAACTCATTTTGGGCTTCATTCTCTTCACTCTCTTGGCTCCATTCTTCCACTTTCAAGCTTCTACATCACTCTTTTGTGGTTGCAAGTTGTTGGTTCTTGGCTCTTGCACTTCATTTGTTGCAACAACATTGTTGTTGGATGACTTGTAGGCTCTCCCCTTCCACTACTTGCCTTGAGCACTCAAAGCTGTGAAAGTGACATTTTCCTTTACTATTGCTCTTTGCATAATTTTGTGTATTTGTGTAGCATACGTGTTGTTGGTGATTTCCCTTAGCACTATTTCCTTTCTATTTCTACATCATTTTCCATACTCTGTAGCTATTTGATTGTCCATGGAGGTGGGAATAACAAAGCAAGAGACTGACTGAGGTAGTCCTCTATACACAACCCCAAAAAATTTCCATCTCCATGTCTGTAGGTGTTCTCAAGTGGAGTTGTTTGAAGAATCAAGTTGTAAGAAATTTGGTATTGCTTTCTCATCCTCTTTGTCAATTCAAGCATAGTTTAGATATAGTATTATTCTTGTTATATTTCAGCTCTACATCTTTCTATCATTCTGTCGTAGTGTAAAACACCCATCATTTAGACTGTTAGTAAGTTTCTTGGTGTTTTCAGTATTTTTCTAAGACCCTCTATCTATACGGATGCTAGTGAACATCTGAGACACTAATCTACGTTGTCATCCTCAGATACTAAGCTATCTGGGCAGCATGTTGAACCCTCAAAATCAACTCGTTTGACCCTGTGAAATATTTGGTTTAGTAGAAGGATAGTAGCACCTCCATTGCTCTTCCTTTTCAGCCTTAACACCTTAACCTTTCCAATTCGCTTAGCAAACTTGAGGTAGATCAGGGAAATTTGTTGCTTAGGACTCTCTCGTGACTTAGAGTCTCAAATCAATCATTCCCCCTCCTATACAATACTAAATTAAAAAGAAGGAAAATGTAATGTCCTCTTTTCTAAAAATAACAGTTACTATTTTTAGCAAACCTGGTTTTCAAAGTTGCCAATCAGGAGATGCAGATAAATCGGGTAATTTAGAGTTTCATCACAAATTTATTAAATCAATTTTGGGGGATAAGTTAAATTTTTTTTAATTTATCTTGGAGCATGTTTTGGATTAAAAAATCATATTTAATTGCTTCTGACAATAGTTGTCATAAAAGCAAATGTTTTTGGAAAATGGCTAATTTATTGGAGGTCAATTTGGAAAAAGAGTTAAAAAATCATGAGAGGAAAGATTCCTTCCATTTTGGAATTGAGTTTTTCGCATTCAAGAAGCTTCTTGAAGAAGGAAACTCATATAAAATATAATTTATTGCTTTTTTGGAATTATTCTTGCATTTTTTCTTTCACAAGTTGTTGTGTTCTTCTAAGGCTAGGGAACCAAAGAAGAAATAATATTTGAGGTTGGTAAACCAAGGAGATTGAGGCTTGAAGGTAGTGGTTCTAATAGTCTCCAAGAGAAATTTCACATAGAAATTGCCAATGTGTTGAACAGTTGAAGTTTATTCTAGAATTTGGTATTTTGTTTGCAGGTGGAAGTGTGATATTTGGGGTTTGAGTGATTTATTTGTTGCAAATTTTAATTAAAAATTTATGGACGTGGTTTTTCTGATATTTCATAGTATTTGATGTTATTTTATCATAATAAATCTTGGTGTGGAGTTTGGGGAGTTTCCCTCTAGTTTGGGTAAAGTTTAGTGTGTGTTTGGGCTTCATATTTGCTCTTTGTTTTGAGAAAAGTTGCAGCAGATATATATTATTGTTAGTAGATGTATGAGATAGAAATAATAATGTTAAATCCCATGTTAAAAATCAGTAAAATACATTCTCTTTTGGTTGCTTCAAGTTTCTAGTTATTTAATGGTGTTTTTTAAAGCAATTTCTTGGATCTCGATTTCTTAAATCTGATTTAAATTGCAGCAAGTTGTGGGTATTGTTTGTCATTGTAAATGGACGCATATTAATGTCAAAAACATGTTGTATTGGAGCAAGGTGTTTCATTTATCAGAAAAATCATTAAAAAGGCAAAAAATAGAGTTTATGTTGCAATTTCATATTTTGGATGTATGAGAAAAAAACATTGTGCAGAATTGAAATTAATTTAGAGGTGATATTACAAAAAAAAAATATTGTTTCTAATCCCAAGCTTGCACTAGGCGCAAAGGGATAACATACACATATAACACTTCTTTGGATAAAAGAACAAAGATGTGGACTCAAAAGTATTTTTGATCTCCAAGATCACACTAGGCACAAGATGAGAGCATACATACCCAAGACTCCACCATACATGGCAAAAAAAAATATTTTACATGAACACATCAAAATGTGAGTTACTCTAAAGAATCAATCACACAAGACCTTGCATGAAATACATTAGTAGTTTCAAAGTTTTGTCTTCTACCCATGAAAGCCACAACTGCACATAATTTAGTTAGTAACCCAGAGAAAACTATAGTTGACTACACAAAATAATTGCACAGTAGAATGAAACAATTATGTAAAGCTTTGATTCAATTGCATAAAAGTATGAACCAAATGCGTAAAATCAAATAAAATCCACTCAAAAAAATAAATTATACCTGACAGTTTGTTGATCAATTGCACCAAAATCTTTGGCAATTGCATCAAAATCTTTGACAATTGTGCTAAAATCTCTAACAATTGCACCAAAATCTCTGATAAAAGCACCGAAACTTGATTCAACTATGTAGTTTCTGAGAATAGATGTGCCATTCTACATAACAATTATGCCAAAATCTCTGAAAAACTAAATCAATTTGCTAGAAAATAGTAAAACTTGTAAAATATATTAAAAAAACCTAAACAAAAAGATAAATTGGATATTCTAAGGTTATACACTTGCAAACCACCATCAGAAATCAATAGAAAACAACACAATGAACAAATAATAACATAAAATAAATGATTAAATGAAATCCTAATCTTTGTAACACGATTATTTCTTTGTTGTGCAACTACACTTTTTCTCGAAACAAATACAACGAATCTCTAAATATATGCATTGAATCCCCAAACAGATGCACTAAAAGGTATGAAGTTTGATCATAGGTCACAAATGAATGCATTGAATTGTCAAACAAATGCGTTGAATCCTAGAATAGATGTGCCAAGCTTGGGATCAAATGTACCATTTGAACCTATAAATTCTCAAAACACAAAAACCTCACAAAAAATTGTTAAATTTCAAGGAATTGAGTCTTCCATCAGGTGTGCCAGAACGTATGACCTGAAAATGAACTGTGAAAATGAACTATGAAAGTGAACAATAACAACAAATAAAAAATTCACAATCAAACTCATAAATCACACCAATAGAGCATAAGAAAGTTGCATAACTAAATATACAACAAACCTACACACAAAATGTCTTATGCAACAACCTCGCTTAAATCCATTGTTCTCCTATTTATACCTTGGAGAAAGGTCTAATGGTGCAAATATATATGTCAAATAAAATTTTATAACTACATTTTATTTTATTAGTAAAATCTTATTTTGGATTTGATTAACTAGGGTTGATTGTTACATGTAAGAGGGAATCTAGGTGAATTATTTAAGGCATGCAAGGAACTTAATTGCATCAAAGTAGTTAGTGGAGAAATTTTAGAGGCCTTACAATATGAAAAGAGCATTTAATATCCTTCCCAAAAATGAGACTATTAATTTTGAAGAGAAAGTTTATTGGCCAATATGCCTTTTGTACCATCTTCAACTCAACAACTCCACCATTCCAAAAATTTGAAGCAAAAGGATGAAGGTGACTCTTGGAACAAAAGGCACTCATTACCCTTTATATTTTTCAATTGGTTAATTTTCAATGTATATTTTTCAATATTATTTGCTTCTTGTTAAGAATGTCATGATATTACTGTGATTATTAGGACATTATGGATTTGCATAAAAAATAATTCCATAGCATTGTTAGAGGCATTTTTATTTTCATTTGACGTGTACAGGAAAATTTTTATTAGCCTTATGGATTGATTTTCATCCATATATTTTAACTATATATGTTTTTTCTTAAAATTTTAGTATAATATTGTATATAGAATTTGAGAGAGGTGGGACATGTTTTGAATGTGGTTAATTAGAGATATTTAGTAGGTTAATTTTCTATCCTACAACTAACATGTCATATAATGCATCATATTTAGAAGATGATTTACACAAAGTTTAAAAATTGTATTTAAGTATAGTACTCTATTTGATTTATTATTCTTTGGAATATTACATATTTTGAGCACATGTGCATTAGATATATGTATGTTAGCATGGGCATTAGATATAGTGTTCTATACTTTCAATGATTACATCTTGCACCAAATTCTACCATGCATGTCAAATTTAGCTTGCTAGATCCTTCATGAAGGGTCAAGACTCTCTATTTTGGAGTAAGGCCAAGGAATATTATTGCTTCATGGTTGGGTGAAAATTCACTCTAATGGTGTTCTCTCTCTCCTCACCAAGTTTTGAATATATTTACTTTGCAACATTCTATCAAGTAATATTGTATTTTTTTTTATACTTTTGAAAATAAGCCTATAAGACCATATTGATTGTAAAAGGACTAAGTCATCATTGCATATCAAGATCTATGTTACTAGAAATGAAAAAAATAGCATCTATTTGATGCATATAAATTGATTATTATTGTTCAAAAAATTTAAGTATTCTATTGTTTAATCATTTTACTATATTATTTTATTGTTTAATAGAATGAGGTCCTTACACCTTTGTTTTTTATGTTCACAAATAAAATAATTGTGAACAACTATGTGTGATGGTAGCAGAGTTGTGGCATCCCAACTAGTTTAAGCATTAAGTTTGTTGGTACTATAAAATAGATATAAAAATTAAACCCATGGACTCATGAGTTCATTCCTTCTCTGCCATACACATATGCATACACCCTCATATTACTCTATCCACTTACTTTGTCATATATTCTTCCCCTACTAATAGTGAACATGATCACACCCATTTCCTATATTATGTACTCTCCACCATATTTGTAGATGAATTATATTCCATCAGTAACTCCACCTTATTTCCTTATGACGGGCTCCCCATTAATATTTTTGTTTTGAATACTCACTTTCCTAGTGAAAGCATAACAAATCCAACTTCCCTTTCTCTACTAAATATTATAGCTTCTCCTTCACAATAATTATACATTGAGAAATTTGATTGAAATATGAGGTTGGTTTGCACTACCTAACAAAATTTGATGTATTCTAGTTTATATTCTAAGATGCAAATTAGATGGATGAAGTCTACAAAATAAGGGAACTAATAAGGGGATGGATTAAGAGGATGGATTAAGGGGACATATTAAGGGGGGTATTAAGGGAATACATAAAGGGGGCACATTAAGGGGGTGGAGCATTCTTTGTTAAAAATAAAGCTATTCAAAAGAAGATGTAAAACAAAAAAAAAGTAATCACTCATATCTCCATACATTTAATGTTTCTTGGCCATTCCAAATGCTAAAAATTTAGTGTCCTAATACTTTCCATTGGCTAGAGTGGGCCATATAGAACATCATTTCTGCCAACTTAGCTTTCACAATTAGGATTTACATGGTATATTCAACATGTTTTCATCTCCCATCTTTAGTACCCCTAAAACAAAATTGCCAACACTCAAAGAGAGGGTATCAACTCTTAACAATAGACCTCCATTTTTTCATGATTGTGAGTAAAATAATTATCAATAAATATGTGTGATGATAACCAAACTATGGAAACCCAAATAGTTTTAGCATTATAGGTTGGCGGTACTATAAAATATATGGGATTTTGAACCCATGGACTCAAGAAATCATTCCTCCTCCACCATGCCCATATGCATAAGCTTTCCTATCACTATATCCACTTAATTTTATTTTCCTCCCTTGCTAACAATGAATGTAACTACACCCATGTTTTATAGTATCTACTATTCACCTCATTTGTAAATGAGTTATATTCCATCAATAATCATGCCTTCTCTCCCTATAGTCAGTTGCCCCATTTTTATTCTGATTGTGAATACTTACCTTCCTAGTAAAAGCATAACTAGTACAACTTCCTTTGCTTTGTTAAATGTCTATTCCAATTTGTAGTCCCAATGTAGTTGATATATAAGCTAGTTGTGAGGCATGATCCAATTTATGATATTACTATTTCTAGGACATCAATTGAATTTTGTAGCAAAATACCCCACAAATCATATCATGATTCAGAGCATTGTGCGTCATTTTTTTCGTCAATCCAAGAGTAATTAAAACATGGGGCCTATCTCAATAGTGGGGTGTTTTGTGTTTTTTTAGTTTCAAGAAAAAATATTTCAAATTGAGTTGATAATGAGTGAACCATGGCTACCACATAGGCAACACACACACAACACAAGTTTTGGGTGAAACTAATGTGAGGAGACTATGTTTTTTGACAAAACTAATACGTTGGACATCCTAAACTATGATAAATTCAAAATTTCACCCAATTTGGTATCAAAATAACCTTTGATAGGTTGTTGTATAAACAAAGCTATGAGGGAGCTATTCCTTAATCAAGCCTTTAACAATAGATAATATTGAAGACAAAAAGGGTGGGTGGGGTGATGGGGATAATGTGTGGATAAAACAAGTTAAATGGAGTTAGCTTTGTGCAAGATCATGTTATTGTCATCATACATATATATTGAGTCGTTTCTTCAAAATAGAGAGAAAACCAAATGGGAAACATCATGGAGATACAAATTTCATCATTGCACATATATATAATCAAGAACAATACATTGAATCATGTACAAATAAAATTAGATAAATAAATTTAATTTTATACAAAATTACATCATTTATCTACATATACATATATTAAATTATTTCTTCAAAATGACTAAATGGAAAATAACATATAATTACACCATTAAATCTATACATAACCCATTTATCTTTTCCAAACTATGATTAATGTACTCTTTTCTAAATCAGAAATAACATATAATTACACCATTAAATATATACACAACCCATTTTCTTTTTCAAAACTATGATTAATACACTCTTTTCGAGATGCTTTAATGCTTTTTCTAATCTCGCCATAGCATTTTTCAGGGTTTTCTCTCTCTAATTTTTCCCATTTTCGAAACCATTAAATACTTCAGACTTGATAATATCATAAATACACAGAATTCTTTGTCTCCATTAAGCCAGACAAACATTTTCTGCTCACTAAAATATTAGTGTGATGCAAGTTGGGGTCAAATGTTTATTTAATTTCCTTGGAACACATTACTCTTAAAACAATGCTAAATTATGGCTCGGAGTTGAAACTGTACAAAAGCAAAATGTTCTCCTTGAGGACGCTCTGTTCGGAAAATTTATTGAAATTCATTACAATTTGCAGCGTCGATGGCGTTCCCAAATTTTTGGAGAGCAGGCCGTTCCATTTCATGCGAGGGACTGGCAGGGGGACCTTCAAGAATTAATGTCTGACGAGCCTGAAATTATGTAGGAGAATGGATCCCATTGTTACAGCAGTAGGTGGCATTTCATGCATTTTGAAACCAATATAAATTTCATCCTTGTAAAGTTCTATAAATAACAACAAAGCAGGGGAGGACGGCCTTAGGGTTGTAGACAAAAAGCTCGTCGAGATTGGAGTATAAACCGGCGTGGCCTGCAACGGAATCGAACCCACCGGAGGCGAAATCATCATCTGCAGTGGCAGTGGCAGTGGCAGAGTCTGTCTCCTTCTCTTTGTCCTTCCTCTGCACGCGCCCTGCAATCACTCTGCACACCACCATTGCCCTTCTTCCGCCCTTTTTCTCTTGTTCACAGGGTGAAATGGAATCATGAGCCCTCCCACTGCTTGCTGTCGTGTATATCTCCAGCTTGGGAGAAGCAGAGAAGCCGTTCTTGATTATATTGCAGATATTGCAGGAAGGCAGAGTACAGAGACTAGAAGAGCCGTTCATTCCCAGAGAACAGGCGTATGTAGTGCAGTGGAAGCGGAGGAGTTCGTTGCCATCTGCTATGCAACGGGCATGCTTCTTTGCAAGCTTATTTGCCTTTGCTTTCACCATGTCCCTGTACTCTTCGAACTTGTTTATAGTCTTCTGGGTGTTATGCACCTTCAGTATCCTTTCAATTTTGCAGATGGGATTCTCCTTCTTCAACCAGCTTGATTGGAATATGATCTCCACCACGTTGCGGGCCGAATCTTCTTCATTCAGCTCCGATACTGCTTTTATCACACTCAAATACATGTTACCACTCTTCACATCTCATCATACAACATAAACAAACACCAAGGTGCTGAAAATGATAATCCCAACATTCACAGGCATTTGGACTATTGGTGATTGAATTTAAAACTTAATGTTTTCAATAAGTGGACAAGTTTTCCAACATATGCAGAAAGTTTTTGCAACTGATTTTGGGATTAAAGCCAACAGCATATGAAAATTGGTGTAGTATTTGATCATTTTTATGGATGATAGATCCAAGATACTGCTTTATAACAAAGACAAAGTACCAAAATTCAGAGTATATTATCAGATAGGTATCCCATAGTCAGAGACATTTTTGGCAATTCTCCAGCATGGGCTGCAAACAGCTTTGATAATTTCAAGCTGAGACAGCTCAACTGCTGAAGTATTGCACATTTCTAATGTTAAGAGAGGCAACGGTTACACATTGATAAAGAGTATTCACTGGAAGGGAAGAAATAAAACAATTAAAACTTGCTGAGCTATATATATTTCTAGGGCGAAGTGTTTCTCCAGTAAGGGTAAATTTGTGTGGAAAAGTTGAAAAAGTTAAGAGACAGAGAGTAGAACCTGCATGTTTGGTGATCTGGTGATATTCGAGAGCCTCTGTCTTGGTGAATATTTCTCCACAGGAAGGGCAAGCGGCAATGGTTCTGAAAGAGTCCCTGGAGAAGGCCTCAATAGGATCTACTATCATATGGCATTCGTAGCACCCCGACCATCGCTTCAACTGCATTCCTCGGAAAGAGGTGACAGAGGGCTCTGTGACTGTGGACTGAGGCTTGCACGAATATCGAGCAGACGAATGTGTGGATGTGGATGATGTTTCTGGTGAGATTTCCCCTTTGTGCATCACCCTCGTCTTCCCCTGCATTTGCACCACTTGTGACCCAGAACACCCTACCCTCGCCTCCTTCACTTCCCCACCATCAAACTTGCAGCTGCTTACTATTCTCCTAAACAATGCCCACGAGGATGAAGCTGAAGATGCCTCCTTTTCCTTCTTTTGAGGAACCTCTGCCACCAAAAAGAAAACCGCCATCATTACAGACACCAAACTGCTCTTATTCGCCATCCAACTATTTCCCACACCCATCAATTGCTCTGAATCCACAGCCATCCAAGTCTCCCCTACACACCCAATCAACCGCCTCTAGACAATCAACTGCCAATGCCTAAACATTGTGCACTAGTTACTCTGTAAATGACTCTGTTAGGGTCAAAATCATAACGAAATGCTTGATATTAGCCTCAGACTCCCGCCTAACTACAAGGCATCGGTCAAATAAGTAGTAACCGCCTAAAATGTAGCATGGGCCATGTGCAGTGGTGCACTTTCCAACGTTGAATAAAATTATCCGTATTCAGAATCACCATTGAAAATAGGGAGCCCCAAGAAGAGAAAGGTATGTCTCTGCGACTACCAGTTAGGCTGAACTGCTGAAAACACGTGGACCTTCCATCAACAACAATAATGAAGAAGATGCTGAGCAGGTGGAGGTTAAGCTTTACGGCAGAGGGGAGAGAGAGAAAGAAGCTTATTAGCTAGATGAGTCAAATGTCCATATATTTTATATAAATCAACATTCCCCCAAAGTACATAAACTACGTGCCCCCATTTTATGTAATGGTAATGACAGATCAGAAAAGCATCAAGGACGGAATCTGTTTAAATATGTGAGAGGGGAAGAGCAGTGGAAGGAGGGAGTGGGCTGAGTACCAAAATCTGTGTGCGGGACCCAAGAGAATCATAACCACATCGTGTGTCATGTGAACACATCGCACAATCTGATACATTAAACTAAATACTATAATTTAGAGACAGAACACCATGATTTGGTGAGCAGTGAGCATCAGGCCTGTACTTAAGACAAGCAGAAAAGAACAGGCAGCCAGCGGACAACAATACTAAATATCTCTGTGCCCGGGCCCCGATCCGCCCCTCCTACAGTGGGTTAATGCTGTGACTGCTTTTTACAGTCCCATCTTATAACAATGTGGGAGTTTCCTATTTCTCAGTTTATCCCATAAAAAGTTGGGCACCTAGGTTAAAGATGTGGGACTGGACGCCTGCTGCCCAGGAAGCAGGCCCACTGTCACATATTCTACATGCTACGCTCACTAGGAGTTAAGACAATTCATGGTGGTGGTACTAGTTTGGTCGGCATAAAGTCAAATGAATAGTGCTCTATGGCCTATAACTACCTAATTACCTATATTGCACGGATGGCGCCTTCTTCTTCTTATCTTGCTACAAATTCCATACGGAGAGATTTTTGGACACGATGGCATCGTTTAGAGGAGAAAAGGTTATTATAATAGAATATATGGCATATGCAGCTGTCTGTAAATTATTGTATGGCATCGCACGTTCTGTAAGTGGTGGCAATCGAGGGAAGGGAGAGGACAAAAAAGCGTTCAGCAATGGAAAGGAAGTTTCGTCTTTTTAAACGGAATACTACGGATAATGTCGTTCTTCCTTATAGGACTGCGCGAGAAGTTTGTAAATGTGAATAAACTAAGTAGCACTTTGCACCGAGGTTTAAGAGGACGCGGCTAAAGTGTAGACAAAACGCACCTATGTTCATACAAAAACGCATAAAAACATACATTACATAACCTGGCGTAGTGCAGGGCCGTCAAACGAGGGATAAAAGTGACGAACTGGCATACGAGACCAAACATCGGGGAAACGGTAGGTAGGAGTTACAGGTGTCGTGAGGTCGGTTTTCCCGCTTTCTGCTGACCGATAAAACCAAGTTCCGTAGTTTGCGACTGAAGTTTCGTTTTCAGAGTTTTTTTTGGCGTGAGAAAATTTGAGGCAAACTGACATGTGTGTTTTTGGTTTGGAGAGAGAAGGGTGAAAACACTCTGATTTTCCAGTATGCACGTTGAAAGTTGAAGGTTGGAGTGCACGTGGAGGAATTGGAGGAGAAAAACAACCAAATCGAGGTGCTTTTGCAGTCTGCACGTTGAAAACTGAAGTTTGGAATGCATGTGGAGGAGTTGGAGGAGAAAACCAACCAAATTGAGGTGAGGTATGCTAACCAATTGGGTTGTAGAGGGTTCTACAACTCCTTACAACACTATATGGGTTGCTTGTTTCTTAACACCTAAGGTTTTCCAACATGAATTTTTACAAAACAAAATGAATGTTTTGAAAAGCTTTTGTAATTTAGACAGTGTGAATATATTGAAACGCCCCTTCAAAATTTATAAGGACTTTTAATTTGAGTAAAAATTGCATTTAAATTTTGTGTGATTGAAAAAAAAAGTGCACAAAATATTTGTAATTTGGAAAACAATGTGGGTTTCCAGTTATTTGAATCTCCTTGTTTAAAGGTAAAAGGTTGTCTCATAGTGGGTTGCTTGCTTCTTAACACGTACGGTTTTGCAACATGGAATGTTACAAAATAGTATGAATGTCTTGAAAACCACACATTCAATTGTTGTGTTTAAATTTCGCATGATTGAAAAAAAAAAGTGCACAAAATAATTGTAATTTGGAAAAAACAATGTGGGTTTTTCAGTTATTTGAATCTCCTTGTTTAAATGTAAGGGGTTGTCTCACAATTGGTTGATTGCTTCTTAACACCTACGGTTTTGCAACATGGAATGTTACAAAACAGTATGAAGGTTTTGAAAATCACACCTTCCATTGTTGTGTTTAAATTTCACATGATTGAAAAAAAAATGCACAAAATAATTGTATTTTGGAAAACACAATGTGGGTTTTCAGTTATTTGAATCTCCTTAAATGTAAGAGGTTGCTTGCTTCTTAACACACACGGTTTTGCAACATGAAATTTTACAAAACAGTATGAATCTCTTGCAAATCACACATTCCATTGTTGTATTTAAATTTCGTATGATTGAAAATAAAAGTGCACGAAATAATTGTAATTTGGAAAACACAATGGTGGTTTTCAGTTATTTGAATTTGTAATGTATCTTTCTTAGGAAGCTCAGACTATAGCAGAGGTTGGTCTACTATTAGGGTTCTCATAGGTCAGCAGAATGGTTAGGGGACCCAATCTAGGGCTGTGGAGCTTAGCTAGGAGCTTTACGAGCCTTTCAGTTTGGAGCTCAGTTGATGAATCCAAGGATAAATTGGAAATATTAAAGTTTGCTTTAATGGAATAGTAAAAAGTGAATAGTAACAGAAAATTATAAGAGGAATAGTGAAAAGTGCCCCCATCCTAGTAACTCAAAGTTGTTTTTCAAAAGTGGCCCCTTCTTTTGATGAGGAAAGACTCTCAAGTTATTATTTTATTGTTTTTATAAAAAAACTCATGGGAGGCTATAAAACAATATGTTGGGCTCATTTTTGGGCATTTTATTCTCATTTTGACAAAATAAAATTGCAGGTTTGAGCTCTGGAAGAGGATTTCAACAACATGCAAGTCTTCTGAAGACGAAATCGCTTGGAGGATAGTGAATTGGACGAAAACCCATTTCACAAAACAAGGAAATCTACCTAGAGTTTCCATTTGGGCTTCATTGGTCTTCATCACAGGTTAATTTGCATTTAGAATTGATTGTAGCAGTAGGTTATTAGAATATAATTGCATATTGGGGCTTCTTATCAATAGATATCATCATTTCAGTGCATTCACTAGCTGGTCATACTATTTGGGTGTCAGAATATAATTGCAGATTGGAGCTTCTTATCAACAGATATCATCATTTTAGTGCATTTGAATTTTCTCCTTAGTTGGTTATCAGAATATAATTACATATTGGGGCTTCTTATCAGCAAATATCATCATTTCAGTGCATTCACCAATTGATCGTACTATTTGGGTGTCATTTTTAATCAAACCCTAGCTATGAATCAGGGTTTTCATACCACTAATAAGGAGCAAATTCAGTTCAGTCATTGTTGACATGCCTGTAGCTAGTTACTGAAGTTCATATTGGTTTTGTTTCAAGGTCTGGATTAGTCACATCAAGTTTATTTGGAGATGTATTGTCAAAGGAAACCATCAAACTATCATCGGGTATGTTCTTGGCATGTTGGGAATATAAATCTTTCATTTGTATGGGGTGTAATAGTGCTATTACAACTCTGATAAATTTATATTAGACCTGTTATTATTGTAAATCAAACATGATATAGATTTAATAAAGGTAACTTTTGAAGTGGAATTCATGTTATAGATTTATGCAATCTTGTTTATCATTTCTATACTTGTTCTTTTTAATTTGACAACATTAATCACTCCAACAAGGCTTCAAACAACACATACACACTCAGAAATCAATCTCAAACCAGATTACATGCCAACCATTTGACGGAATGTCAAATGTTCAAAACTGAGTTTTTATTGTTATATCTAGTAAGGGATATTTCAGAATCTCCTTGTTTAAATGTAAAGGGTTGTCTCATGGTGGGTTGCTTGCTTCTTAACACCTACGATTTTGCAACATGGAATGTTACAAAATAGTATGAATGACTTGAAAATCACACATTCCATTGTTGTGTTTATTTTTTCAACTTATGTCTTTTATATTGCAGTTGTGTGTCAACACCATAAATTAAACTCCTTTTATTTCGATGATAAAATTTTATTTAATCTTTTAATTTCTTTTCCAAGTGGTTAATTGTATGTTTATGTTGTTTTAAACTTTAGTTTCAAGGGTTCCAACTATTGCTTTTGCATCTGCAAGTTAACCAGTCACACATTTTTCTTCATCCCCATTGCTATTACCTATTATCACCCCTCTGGTATTCCTTTTAATGAGCTTATACCTTCTATTTCATATATTTTATTTTAAGCTTTGGAGCAACTACTCCCTAGTCATTAGCCCTTAGGAAAGCACCATCCATTTTTTCGATAGTTTTGAATGTCCTCAATACTTTTGTGTAGCTTTACAACCGCTCTTTGCTAAGCTTTGAGAGTTTCTTTTTTATTAGAGACTGCAAATGTTTTTTGTTTGATAAGTTATTTACAAAACTTGTCTACCTTTTCACATAGGCCTTTCATGTCTCCAGTCAATAGATTCTCTTTTTCTGTTCTAAGATTGGTTTTTTTCCTTTTCATTATCATCTATTTTGAATTGTATTTGTTCCATGGAATTCTTAAGTTGAATAATCTTTGACTTCATTTGTTCAACTCCACTTATAACATCATCTCTCACTTTCTTTTCTTGCATAAATTCATGTGGACTACAAATTTTTTTGACTTTATCTACTTTTTTATTGGCATTTTCCCATTGCAAATATTGCACAATGCTCCTTCGTCAAGTTGTCAAGTGCAAGAGCAATCTCGTTAGCCGATACATTATCTATCTTATTCACTTTGGTCTACTTCTTTTCAAGTGTTTTTAGAGCAGATTCCTTTTTCATTACATACTTTCTACTACCTGCTACTCGATTTTTGCATTGCCATATGCCCATTGCGGATACTACACACGCACCTTCCTCAACTTCTCAACAACACTGAGTCTCTTCAATCAATACATTATCTATTTCATTCACTTTGGTCTACTTCTTTTGTAATACCCCTCTGTTTTTCCTTTTGGTTGGACAGTGTGTCCTTGTGTGGTTATGTTGCTTGATGTGTTTCTGGATTTTCAGATGCCTTATTATGTGTGTTTTCTGTTAGTACCTTGATTATGGTACTCGGCTGCTTTTGATCGCTTGTTGTAAAGCGATGTGAATGTGATATTTTGATGTGGTGGTATTGATTTTGATGTTATCATTGTGGCATGTTTTGGATTAGCATTATGGATATTTGAATTAATGATGTTTATGCTTTGGATTATATTAATATGTTAGATTTTTCAGTTAGTTACGTTGTATTGGTGAAGGGGACGGTATCGCATCACTCACTTGCGAGCGTCTTATGAATTGTATTGGTGAAGGGGACGGTATCGCATCACTCACTTGTGAGCATCTTGCGATTCCGTGATTTCCTCTTCACGGTGTGTATTTTATGTTGTTTATATTATATGTTGTTGTTTACTTGATTTTCAGGTTGATAGATACAGGACATCGACTCCACCTGGTTTTACAGGTTGGAGCGTGTCCAATGCCCAACGGTATTCGATTGGGAGATAGTAGCTAGGTTTTTCGTGTCAAGTCGTCACCCTAGTCCCAGTATGTCGTAAGGTGTTAGTCGAATTGTATTGCTTGGAATATTGTTCCCTCTCTTTGTTATTTAATTTCAAGTTAGAAAAAGGTAATTAAATGGGTTTTTTGTATTAAAGTTATTGATTAAATTAATTTAGGTTTTTATGTTGGAAGATGTCATTTAATTCATTAATTAATTTAATTTAATTAATAAAATGAGTTAATCTTGGATTAGCTTCATTTTATTGAATTAATTAAATTAATTAAATTGAATTAAGTTCTTGTTTGAATTGATTGTTATTTTAATTAGAAATTGGAATTAAAATTGAAAATAAAAGAAAATGAGTTAAATTGCATTATTTGAAAAAAATTGAATTCAAAATTTGAAATTAGAGATATTTTTCTATTTTCTGTTTTCTGAAATTGATGAGGGTGGTTGCACTGATATTTTGGAGATATTTTTGGAATTTCTTTATTATGGTTTTTTTTCTTCTCAATTTTGCATCATGAAAATTTTGGAAGAGATTGAATTGGAAGAAGAAGTTTTTTTTTCAATTTTGTGGGTTTTGGGATTTAAGCTCTAAAAATTTATGGAACTGGATTTGGAAGTAAGGTTGGAAGCTAAGCATCATCTGGACCTCCTCATATTCAAAAATCAGGTTCATTCAATTAGTAGTTTCAATTTGAAAGGATTTACAATTTATTATGCTATTTGGAAATGGTTAAACCTATTTGTGGTTGCAAGAAATACTCTTGTTAAAACTTACTTCATTTTGAAAAGCTTGGGTTATATGTGATCTTTCTCAAAAAAATAAAAAATATAAATTAGTGTTCTTGGCTGTAACTAGTTGTTTTCAACTTGGTTTTCTCATTTTGTTTGCAATTTTCTGTTGAGAAAATAGATAAATAAGTATATATATTCTAAGATATATATATATAAATATATTATATATTTATTTTTATTTATAAAATTTTCCTTCTCCTTTGAAATGGTTGCTGTTAAATTTTATGGTTAAAAAGCCCTCATTAAGGGGCGCGGATTTCAAAATCCGCAGGGAATTGGAGAAGAATAAAAAATAAATAAAATAAAATTGTTTGGGGAGGCACTGGGGGCTCACCTCCCCACCATGCCCCATGGGAGGCGCGTGGGCAGAGAGTCGCGCCCAGCGTGGGCTCCCCCGGCCACCCACTGTGGTGGGACGGCTATGTAAACATAGTCGCCACCACAGTGGTGGGTTCGACTATGTTTACATAGCCACGCCCACCACTGTGGGGGTCGACTATGTTTACACAATCGGCCACCTAGTGGTAGCCGCCACCCACCTTAAAACATCGCCGCCACTATTAGAGAAAACTGCGACTGGAGAAAACGCCGGCCCAGCCAGCCCTAACTCGCACGCGGCCCAAGGCATCAACGGCCCAACCTTAATGGTTGGCGCGCGGTCCAAGGCACGAGTTGGGGTTGTTTCAAAATTTAAAATAAAATAAATATGTATAAATATTCATATTTTATATATTATTTTTATAATATTAAAATATTATTTAATAATATTAAAATATTATAATTTAATAATATTAAAATATTAGTATATATATATTTATATTATGAGTATTTTTATATCAACATGATGTTTTATTCAAGGCATGTTTGAAGTTTAATTGAGGGAATTTAATTTTTAGGTTTAGATAAATGTTTGATTTAAATGTAATTGTGAAATTTAAATTGATGTGCAAAGGTCCAATTATTGATTTGATTTAAATCTAATTGAAAATTTTAAAATATTGGGTTTATAGTCAAATTATTGTTTTTATTTTTTTTAAACAATAGATTTGAAAAGGGCAAATGTTGGATTTGTGATTAATGTGTTAATAACAAAATTAATTGATTATTTTAATAATAATTTAGTTTGCAAGGACGTACGGTTATTTATTTTAAAGCGAGATGTTCTTAGTTATAGATTAAAATACTTATCTTATTATTTAAAGGCAATTAGGAAATTAAATTTTTGGTTAAATTTCGTCCTTTGTCTTGACAAGACGTGTTTTAGTTCAGTTTATTTAATACGAAGAATTACTGAATGAAGTGAGGAAATGGATTTAGAATATCCAAATGTAGTTTCTTTTAGTTGTTTTCAGTGAACTTTTCGTGCGTGTCCTTGTTTTGGGGAATGGAGTTATATAGTTTAACAAGTCTTCCAGATGGGGTTTCTGTCATGTGGGTTGTTGTGTCATGTTTAGCAACTTATTATGAGTTCCTTGGGTAGTGCATGGTGTCTCGTTAAGTGTTTACCCAGTTTCCACAAACGGGGATGTTTTGTACCTCCTTGGTTTAGGAGTGGATTATGGGATCCGCATCTCCTTGTAAGGAGTGACCTTATTAAGTGATTTGTTGCCTCCGGTGTTTGGAGTGAGTTCATTTCATGTCACCTCCTGAGAAAGGAGTGGTCGTGATATCTTGTGTGTTGCACTTTGTACCCTTGGTGTTTGGATGGTATGTGTGTTGTCAAGTAGAAGAGTGGCTTCCGTAGGGGCCAGAGCCCGGAAGAGGTAAGATTGGGTAACCTTCAGAAGTGGTTTAATCAAGTGATAACTAAAACAATACTTAGAAGATTAGGACTAACTTCTCACTAAAATGATAATTATGCCTCACTCATAGACCCAAGTGCTTGGTTAGGCTTGGGATGGGTGGGAAGGCCTAGAATGGCAAGGTCATCTATCTTGTTTGTACGAAAGGTATTTGATTCCACATTAGTAAGTATGAGGGTCGGGGATCGGTTTGAGGCAACCATCTTGATGATTCGCAGTGGGTAACTCATGACGAGCTGTGTGATGACACTTTATCTAGGACAACAATTGGTACTTGTTTATTGTGGGTATGGTTTTCGTATCATACCTGATGTGACCATAGTTGGTATTTGATTATGTGTATGGTTCCCTTAACATACTTGATCTACTTTATGTCTGGAAGCATTGTAACCATGTTGAGTTGTACTTGTGATTCACTTGTGTTGTACGTGTGTTGTACTTGTGTTGTACTTGTGAGGTACATGTGATTGGTTGTTTCAGTTTGGTTCAGTTTTGTGTCAGCCCATGTCTAGAGGTAGATGGTCTTGGCTAGGATTCCATGTTACTATCTCCTAGCACGGGGGGTGGGCCTTTGGGTTCCACTTGGTTGGGTGGCATGCACCTAAATTCGTTGGGTTCTTTCTTCATGTTCTTGTGGACGAGACTTCCAGTTGGAGAGCTCATGGGTTTCGGTTTCAGTTCTTGCTATATTTCTTTTCAATTGATCTTGTATTATATTAGCCCTCTTTTGATATCGAGGTGGAAGTTGTAACTCTAACCTTATTTATTAAACTTACCTCATTCGGGGAATGAGAGTTGTAATCTTATTGTTTAATGAATGGATTAATAAAATTGAAAGTTATCTCTTATGCTTAATGTATTTATCTTATGTGGAATGTATGCATTTCATTTCATAAGTATATAAATGATTTGGTTTATATTCATGTTTTTTGTTGAGGTTCTATATAACCTCTGTCTCGTAACCTTAGAGGTTGTTGGCATTAGTTGGTGAACTTGCTTATTAATTTTACTTTTAAAAAAAAATTAGTCTGTTTAAGTAGTTGTTTGCAACTTCCTCTAGGGTTGTGTGGTGGGGCGTTACATCTTTTCAAGTATTTCTACAATAGAATCTTTGTCATTTCATACATTCTAGTACCTATTGCCTCCAATTTTGCATTGTCATTTTCCCATTGCACATACTTCAAATGCTCCTTCCTCAACTTCTCAAGAACAGGAAGAATCTCTTCAGTCAATACATTATATATCTCATACACTTTGGTTTTCTTCTTTTCAAGTGTTTTTATGAATTTTTCCTTATTCATTTCATACATTCTAGTGCTTGATGCCTCCTGAAGCATTAATAAGATCTCGAGTTCGTTAACACCCAGCGTTTTCCAACTTTGAAATATAAATAGACAAGATGATTTTAATAAAAACATTACAATACCAATGTAAGAAAAGGCACCTTGAGCATTTACCAAAACTATTACTTATAGTATGAATTGTGTTTGGATTTCCTCATATCATTAAAATATAGGCAGGTAGGAAAACACAGTGGATTATGAGTTAGTTTGTTGAGCTTGTACAAAGCTGAAGGGTAGAGAATTTGGGTAGGAGTTGCAAAGAGGGGATACATAAAACTAACCATATTTAGCTAAGGGGTGACCAACCAATTGGATTCTTATATATAGAAGGTTTTACAACATCACCGTGAGACCCTATTTCTATGAGGCATACACTACCCCTACCTTGTCAACCCTACCACATTGGCAAGCTAGTGAACTCACTAGCCTATCAAAGCTACCACATTTTACATACATTTATATGAAAACATTATTGTCAAACAAATCAAATGCCTTGTCCATGCTTCCATTTTGAGCCTATCTTGCAATCATGGCATGCCGCATTACCACAATTCTTTAAGGAATTCCATCGGAAAAATCATGTGAGCATGTACATCACCATGAGTCCCCATTTCTATGAGGCATTTTTTCACGTTGCCCCTACCTTGTCAACCCTATCGAATTGTCAAGCTTGTGAGATCACTAGCTTGTCATTGCTACCACATTTTGCATACATTTCTACAAAAAAAATATTGTCAAACAATTTAAATGCCCTGTCCATGCTTCCATTTTGAGCCTATCTTGCAATCATGGCATGCCACATACCCCATTTCTATGAGGCATGCATTTCCCCTACCTTGTCAACCCTACCGCATTAGAAAGCTAGTGACATCACTAGCTTTATAATTCTATAGTGTTGACAAGGTAGGGGCGGCGTGAAAAAATGCCTCATAGCAATGAGGTCTCACAGTGATTTGTAAATCACTGTGAGACCCCATTTTTATGAGGCATTTTTTCATGCAGCCCCTACAAGCTAGTGACCTCACTGGCTTTCCAATTTCATGAGACCCCATTTCTATGAGGCATTTTTTCATGTTGCCCCTACCTTTTCAACACTACAAAATTAGCAAGCTAGTGAGGTCACTAGCTTGCCAATGCGGTAGGGTTGACAAGGTAGGGGTAGCATGAGAAAATGCCTTATAGAAATGGGGTCTCACGGCGATGTAAATCACCGTGAGACCCCATTTCTATGAGGCATTTTCTCACGCTGCCCCTACCTTTACATCACCGTGAGACCCCATTTCTATGAGGCATTTTCTCACATTGCCCCTACTTTGTCAACCCTACCACATTGTCTTGTGGCATGCCATGATTGCAAGATAGGCTGCACCTTTCCCCATGTTACTAACTTAGCCTTGAATAAAGAGTCTTGAAACTGTGGAGAGAAGGGCTAGAATCCCTTGTAGGTAGACTAATCAAGGAAACATTTAAAATATATCACAACATAAGTGATGAGGTAAGTTTGGTGATGAGGTAAATTTAGAAATAGAGATGAAAACCAAAATAGATTCAAAGATCTATCAATGTGGGAGGAGTATATTCCAATTTTGTAGAGACATGTATGGAAAATTTGGTAGCATAGACAATGCAATCAGTTGGTTGATAAAATGCACATCACCATGATACCCCATTTCTTTGATGCATTTATTCAAACGATTGATTGCCTTTTCTATGCTATTTGATAAAATTCTTTTGTAGACATGTACGAAAAACTTGGTAGCATAGACAAGGCAATCAATTGCTTGGTATAACAGTTTGACAAAATATCTCAATGAGATATGTCCTCATGGACTAGAATGATTGCAGGATATGCACAAAATAGATTTATTGAAAAGGCTTTAGAAAATTTCAAGCATATGCAAATTGTAGGTGTAAAACCAAATTCAACTACATTTTCCAACATCCCCCATGCCTATACCAGAATGAAAGCTTTGGAGAGTGGTATACACATCCAAAGTAAAGGATTGAGAAATGATGTATTATTTTACTTATAACTTTTGTCATATATATGTGTATACAAAATGTGGAAGCATACATAAGGTAAGTCAATTGTTTAACAAAATGCCTCAAAGAGATGTGGTTTAAAAATGTAATTGGCAAGTGTAAAGAATTGTGTAATTTAAAATGTCCATTGACAAGCTAAGGTTATAATGACACAAACAATGACCAACATGGAATATGCAAAATAACAAGAATCAAAGCAAGCCAAAATATAATGAAAGAAAATGTGTAAAGACTTCACATACCTAAAAAACCATAGTTTCAAATGGAGGAGTTCTACCCAATTATGTAGCCTTTGCTTCTTCTTTCTTCAAACTCCTCAACAAATTGACTTTTTCAAAAGTTTGTTCCCCTCCAAACTTCAATTGTATATCACTCTTGAATGAAATTCAAATTTGAATTGATATTATATGCCTTTCAATGTGAAAACTCTATTATTTCATGCAAAGGTGGTGGAAAGGTCATGAAAAAGGTGGTGGAATGTGAAAAACATGCATGCACGCTTCACAAAATCATCAAAAAGCTTCTTTTTTTTGTCGAAACACGTGCAAAAATAAGAGAGTATGCAAAATGTGGGCCTTGAGATCATGGGTATATTGAGTTTTTTACTATTTTTAGAGCAAGACAAAATACGCTCACGTTATAATGTCTTGATAAAATAACAGTCATATCTCTACTACTTCAAAATGTGCTCATGTAATGAGAAAGTTGGATTTTTATAGGTTTATTTTCTCTCTCTTTCTCTCTATCCTCTACCCTCTACCCTATACATTAGACCCTCAACCCTAATCCTTCAACCACGTACCCTCAAACCTATACCCTAAACCCTATATCCTCAACCCTAAACCCTTAAATTGTCTACCCTCTACCCTCAACCCTCATCCATCAACCCTATACCCTCAACCCTCATCCCTTACACCCTCTACCCTCAACCCAATACCCTCAACCCTAATCCCTCAACCCTTAAACCCAAGTAATCTCTCTACCCTAATCGCTCAACCCTCAACCCTTAATACCTCTACACTCTACCCTCTACCCTCAACCCTCTACCCTCTACCCTTAAACCCTAATCCCTCAAACCCTATACAATACACCGTCAACCCTAATCCCTAAACCCCATACTCTCAACCCTCTACCATCTACCCTCAACCCTCAACCCTCAACCCTCAACCCTCAACCCTCAACCCTTAAACCCTCTACCCTCTACCCTCTACCCTCTACCCTCTACCCTCCACCCAATACCCTCTACCCTCAACCCTAATCCCTCAACCCTTAAACCCAAGTAAACTCTCTACCCTAATCCCTCAACCCTTAGTCCCTCAACCCTCAACCCTTAAACCCTAATCACTCAACCCCTATACCCTCTACCCTATATATTGGACCCTCAACCCTAATCCCCAACCCTATACCATCAATCCTCTACCCTCAACCTCAAAACCCTCAACCCTCAACCATTAAACCATAAACCCTTAAACCCTCTACCCTCTACCCTCTACCCTATACATTAAACCCTCAACCCTCAATTCTCAACTCTCAACCTTTAATCCCTCAATCCTCAACCCTCAAACTCTAAACCCTCAACCCTGATACCCTCTACCCTATACATTGGACACCCAACCCTAATCCCCCAACCCTCTACCCAATACCATCAACCCTAATCCCTCAACCTTTAAACCCAAGTAAACTCTCTACCCTAATTCCTCAACCCTCAACCCTTAATCCCTCTACCCTTAAACCCTCTACCCTCAACACTCAACCCTTAAACCCTAATCCCTCAACCACTATACCCTCTACCCTATACAATAGACCTTCAACCCTAATCCTTAAACCCTATACCCTCAACCCTCTACCCTAAACCCTCAACCCTAAAACCTTAAACCCTCTACCCTCTACCCTATACATTAAACCATCAACCCTCAATTCTCAACCCTCAACCCTTAAACCCTCTACCCTCTACCCTCAACCCTCAACCCTCAACCCTCAATCCTAATCCCTCAACCCTTAAACCCTTAAACCCAAGTAAACTCTCTACCCTAATCCTTAACCCTCAACCCTCAATCCTTAAACCCTAATCCCTCAACCCATATACCCTCTACCTTATAAATTGGACCCTCAACCCTAATCCCCAACCCTATACCCTCGACCTTAAACCCTCAACCCTCAACCCTTAAACCCTCTACCCTCTACCCTATACATTAGACCCTCAACCCTCAACCCTTAATCCCTCAATCCTCAACCCTCAAACCCTAAACCCTCAACCCCAATACCATCTACCCTATACATTGGACCCTCAACCCTAATCCCCCAACCCTCTACCCTCTACCCTAATCCCTCAACCCTTAAACCCAAGTAAACTCTTTATCGTAATCCCTCAACCCTTAACCCTTAATCCCTCTAGCCTTAAACCCTCAACCATCTACCCTCTACCCTTAACCCTTAAACCCTAATCCCTCAACCCCTATACCCTATACCCTATATAATAGACCCTCAACCCTGCACCCTCAACCCTAAACCCTTAAACCCTCTACCCTCTACCCTCTACCCTCTATCCTCTACCCTATACATTAAACCCTCAACCCCCAATTCTCAACCCTCGACCCTTAATCCCTAAACCTTCAACCCCTATACCATCTACCCTATACATTGGACCCTCAACCCTAATCCTTCAACCATGTACCCTCAAACCTAAACCCTAAACCCTAAACCCTAAACCCTCTACCCTCAACCCTAAACCCTAAAACTTAAACCTTCTATGCTCAACCCTCATCCCTCAACCCTATACCCTCAACCCATTACCCTAAACCATCAACCCTATAGGTCCTCAACCCTATACCTTCAATTCTCAACCCTCAACCCTATACATTTATCCTCAACCCTCATATATCTTTGTCCCTCCCTCCTCTTCTCTCCTCCTCTCTATCTCACTTATCCCTCCATCCCTCCCTCTCTACCCTAATCCATCAATCATATACCCTCAACCCTTAAACCCTTGAACCCTCAACCCTAAACCCTCAACCCTTAAACCCTTAAACCCTCTACCCTCTACCCTCAACCCAATACGCTAATCCCTCAACCCTTAAACTCAAGTAAACTCTCTACCCTAATCCTTCAACCATCAACCTTTAATCCTTCAGCCATCAACCCTTAAACCCTAATCCCTCAACCCTTGTACCATCTACCATATACATTGGACCCTCAACCCTAATCCCCCAACCCTATACCCTTAATCCTCTACCCTCAACCCTTAAACCCTCTACCCTCTACCCTCTACCTTATACATTAAACCCTCAATTCTCAACCCTCAACCCTTAATCCCTCAATCCTAAACCCTCAATCATGATACCCTCTACCCTATGCAATGGACCCTCAATCCTAATCCTTCAACCATATGTACCCTCAACCATATACCTTAAACTCTTAAACCCTTGAACACTCAACCCTGTACCCTCAATTCTCAACCCTCTACCATATACATTGGATCCTCAACTCTCATATATATTTGTCCCTCCCTCCTCTTCTCTCCTTCTCTCTATCTCACTTCCTCCTCTTCATCCATCCATCCCTCCCTCTCTACCCTAATCCCTCAACCTTGAATCCTCAACCCTTAAAGACTCAACCCTAAACCCTCAACCCTCAACTCTTGAACCCTTAAACCCTTAAACCCTCTACCCTCTACCCTCTACCCTCTACCCACTACCTAATACCCAATACCCTCTACCCTCTACCCTCTACCCAATACCCTAATCCCTCAACCCTTAAACCCAAGAAAAATCTCTATCCTAATCCCTAAACCCTCAACCTTTAATCCCTCAACCCTCAACCCTCAACCCTCAACCCTTAAACCCTAATCCCTCAACCCCTATACCCTCTACCCTATACATTGGACCCTCAACCCTAATCCCTCAACCCTATACCCTCAATCCTCTACCCTCAACCTTAAACCCTCAACCCTCAACCCTTAAATGCTAAACCTTTAAACCCTCTACCCTCTACCCTTTACCCTCTACCCTATACATTAAACCCTCAATTCTCAACCCTCAACCCTTAATCCCTCAACCCTCAATTCTCAACCCTCAACCCTTAAACCCTAAACCCTCTACCCCTATACCCTCTACCCTTTACATTGGACCTTCAACCATATACCCTAAAACCTATACCCTAAACCCTCTACCCTCAACTAACCCTAAACCCTTAAACCTTCTATCCTCTACCCTCAACCCAATACCCTCTACCCTCAACCCTATACCCTCAAACCAATACCCTAAACCATCAACCCTATAGGTCCTCCACGCTAATCCCTCAACCCTATACCCTCAACCCCTATCCCTTTCTCTCTATATGTACATCTCACCTATCTCTTCCTCCCTCTCTCCTACCCTCTCTAATTGTCTCTACCTACCCTCTCCCTCTTTCTACATACCTCTCACTCAATCAATCCCTACCACTCCCTCTCTCGCTCCCTATATCTATCTATCTCTCATTGCCTCTCCATCACTCCCTCTCTCTCCCACTCCCTCTCTCTCCCTCTCTCTCAAGTTTTTCCCTTTGGCACCCTACCTAGGTAACTCTGTCTCTCTCCTCTCTCTCTATATATCCCTCCCACCCTACCTAGATAAGTCCCTCTCACTCCACCCCCCTTTATCTCTCCCTTTCTCAGGTCACTCCCTCCCACACCCTCTCCCTCTCTCAAGCCTCACTCTCACACTCACTCACTCTCTCTCCCACTCCCTCTCTATCTCACTCCCTCTCACTACCTATCTCTCAAGTCTCTCCCTCTCATCCCCCCTCACACTCTCAAGTCTCTCCCTCTAG
>CM021102.1:511903000-512061487 GCA_007115665.2 Sequoiadendron giganteum
CTCTCTCTCTCTCTCTCTCTCTCTCTCTCTCTCTCTCTCTCTCTCTCTCTCAGGTCTTTCTCAGGTCTCTCCCTCCCACCCTACCTAGACAACTCTCTCTCTTAAAATTATCCCTCCCTCTAAAGACATACATAAATACATACATACTTACATGCATACGTACATACAATCCTACATACATACACACATACATGTACATATGTAGATACAATCTTACATACAATAGCCATACATACATACAAGCATGCATACATACATATATACATGACATACAAGCATACATGTACATACAAAAATACAAATATATAAACATATATTCAATAGATTAGAATTTAACATAAAGAAAGACATAACGTGAGCGCATTATACCACACTCGCATTATGTCTCACTAGACATGTCCCGCACAAATGCAAAAAACCATGTCAAAACTAAGATATAACACGAGCACATTATAATGCACTCATGTTATATCTTGCTTTGGGAATCCCCAAGCTTTAGGCTTGGTATTTACCTTGGAATACCAACCCAAAGGCTTGGAGGGCCTTCCTAATGACCAGAGACGTGTTTTTACAAATTCTACAATATTTTACATAATTAGGTTCGTGCTCACCGTCAGGATTGCACATGTTTCAATGTCAAACAAATCAAACACCTGGGTAATGTTAGGCTCTCTCTTAGTTATCCAACGATGTAATTATTTTTACTTTTTGACAAAGTTAAGCCTTTCATCTATAATTTTTTTTGTTTGTGTCTCTTTTTTGACAAAAAACAGTGTTTGTTGTTTTTTCGTTATAAATTAACCGTTCATCGAAATATCAAATAAATTAAATTTTTAGAAACTAGACTCCATTCTACAAAAAAAACATTAAAAAGAAAATTTTAATTAGTTTCCAAAATTTGTAGGGGTAGCACGGCCAAAATTTTGTTTTTCAAGAAGTGTCCACTTTGAAAATTAGTAAAAAATCAAATATTTCTTAAAAAACTATCAAAAAATCATGCATCAACTACATACTATTAGCTAATTTCTCACTAAAGCAATTTTAAAAATACTAACAAAAATTTCACCATGCTAGGTACACACAAAAGTTGCTATGATATGTTTTTTTGACAAAAACAACACCAATTTTTGTGCATCCCTCTTTTGAACCCCTTAATATCAACCATTTTCAAAATAAATTAGTAGTTTAGAAAGTAGACTCGGAGCACTACGATCCTTGTTTTTGTTGCATTTTGAGTGTAACTATCCTCAATTTCACGTCCAAGGTCAATATTTCCTGATTTTGGAAAAAAAAGTTGCCACTTAAGCCCCCTTTTTGGCCCCCCATCTCTTTGCACTTACTCTCATAGCATATTCCTTTTTCATTTCAGGAATTCTAGTACATGTTGCTCCACTTGTGCTTTTCCATATGTCTATTGCACAAAAATAATGCTCACATTATTTGCAGTGTTGGAAAACACATTGTCCCATGTCAGATAGTTCGTTATGAAAAGTTTTTATTTCGTTGTGACCAAGAATGTAATGAAGTCCACTTGCAAAATGTTTTGGTACAGTCAAAATGGAATTTAAATTTCTTCATCTGATTAGAACAAATAAAATTCTCACATTGTTTTCTATTGGAAAATAGACAATCCAAATGTCAGTTAGTTCATTATGAAAAGTTCTTTTTTGTTACGACCAAAAATGTAATCAAGTCCACTTTCAATTTTTTGAACTATTTGGTACAGTAAAAAATGGAATTTCACATTCTCAATCTGATTGGAACAAATAAAATGGTCACAGTGTTTGCAGTGTTGGAAAACACAATGTCCCATGACAGTTTGTTTGGTATGAAAAGTTTTGTTTCATTACGACTAAGAATGTAATGAAGACCACTTTCAATTTTTTGAACAACTCTTTGCTATAGTGAAAATGGCATTTCACATTCTTCGTCTGATTGGAACAAATAAAATGCTCACATGTTTTGCACTGTTAGAAAACACACTATCCCATGTCAATTAGTTCGTTGTGAAATTTTTTGTTTCACTTTCAATTTTTTGAACAACTCTTTCTTACAATCCAAATGTTGTTTCACTTTCTTCATCTGATTGGAACAAATAAAATGCTCACATTATTTGCCATGGTGGAAAACACGTTGTCCCTTGTCATCTATTTCTTCATGAAAATTTTATGTTTCATACAGTCCAAGAATGTAATGAAGTCAACATTTAGAGTGTATTTCTAATTATAGAATGCAATTGTGTCTTCATTACATAAATTTGTTCCTAGAATTTTTTCACATGCGTCTTCTTCAATACTATAGCTTTGTAGCCACTTTTTGCTCAGCATTGAGAGTGTCTTTCTAATTAGACAATGTAGTTGTATCTTTTGAAAAATTTGTTTTGTCTTTCATTTTAGGCATTTTAGTACCTGTTGCTCCAATTGTGCAATTTCCACTTGCGCATTGCACATACTGCACACACTCCCTCAATTTCTAAAGAATAGGTAGAAACTCTTCAGATAAAACATTATCTATCTCTTTCACTTTGGTCGCTTCTTTTTGAGTGTTTTCGTTGCAAATTACTTTTTCATTTCAGGAATTATAGTACATGTTGCTCCACTTATGTGTTGCCATTTGTCCATTACACAAAAAAAATGTTCACATTATTTGTAGTTTTGGAAAACATATTGTCCCATTATCACATTATTTGCACTTATTCCACATGCACGAAATTTCAATTTTGTTATGTAGCTTTGCAGGTGCTTTTTGGCCAGCATTGAGAGTGTCTTTCTAATTAGAGAATGGATTTATATCTTCTGAAAAAGTTGTTGTCTTTCATTTCATGTATTTTAGAATCTGTTGCTCCAGTCGTGCATTGCCATTTTCCCATTGGACATATTGCACATGCTCCTTCCTTAAGTTTCGAAGAACAGGTAGAATCTCTTCAATCAAAATATTATCTATCTCTTCCACTTTGGTCGCTTCTTTTCCAGTGTTTTCATTGCAGATTCCTTTTTCATTTCAGGATTTGTAGTACATGTTGCTCCACTTGTGCGTTGTTATTTTTCCATTGCACAAAAACAAATGCTCAAATTATTTGCAGTGTTGGAAACACACTATCCCATATTGTCATATTATTTACACATATTGCACATGCATGACATTTCAGTACATGTAGCTTTGCAGGTGGTTTTTGGTCAGCATTGAGAGTGTCTTTCTAATTAGAGAATGTAGTTGTATCTTCTAAAAAAGTTTTTTTGTATTTCATTTCAAGAATTTTACAACCTATTGCTCCAATTGTGCATTGCTATTTTTCTATTGGACATACTACACATGCTCCTTCCTTAAGTTCCAAAGAATAGGTAGAATCTCTTCAATAAAAACATTATCTATCTCTTCCACTTTGGTTGTTTCATTTTCAGTGTTTTCATTGTAGATTCCTTTTTCATTTTAGGATTTGTAGTACATGTTGCTCCACTTGTGCATTTCCATTTGTCCATTGCACAAAAACAAATTCTCACATTATTTATAGTGTTGGAAAATACATTGTCCCATATTGTCACATTATCTGCATATATTACACATGCACGGAATTTCAATATTGTTATGTAGCTTTGCAGTTGCTTTTTGGTTAGCAATGAGAGTTTCTTTCTAATTAGAGAATGCAGTTGTATGTTTTGAAAAATGTTGTTTTTTCTTTCATTTCAGGCATTTTACAACTTGTTGCTCTAGATGTGCATTGTGATTTTCCCATTGCACATACTACACATGCTCCTTGGTTAAGTTCCGAAGAACAAGTAGAATGTCTTCAATCAAAACATTATCTATCTCTTCCACTTTGGTCACTTCTTTTCCAGTGTTTCCATAACAAATTCTTTTTTCATTTGAGGATTTATAGTACATGCTACTCCACTTATGCGTTGTCATTTTTTCATTGCACAAAAACAAAATGCTCACATTTTTGCAGTGTTGGAAAACACACTATCCCATTTTGTCATATTATTTGCACATATTGCACATGCATGACATTTCAATATTGTTATGTAGCTTTGCAGCCATTTTTTGGTCAACATTGAGAGTGTCTTTGTAATTAGAGAATGTAGATATATCTTCTAAACAAAATGTTTTGTCTTTCATTTCAGGCATTTTACTACTTGTTGCTCCAATTGTGCATTATCATTTCCCCATTGCACATACTGCACATGCTCTTTCCTCAAGTTCTGAAGAACAGGTAGAATCTCTTCAATCAACACATTATCTATCTCTTTCACTTTGGTTGCTTCTTTTCGAGTGTTTTCATTACAAATTATTTTTTCATTTCAGGAATTGTAGTACATGTTGCTCCACTTGTGCATTGTCATTTTTCCATTGCACATGCACCTTATTCAATATTGTTATGTAGATTTGCAATCACTTTTTGGTCAGCATTGAGAGTGAAAGCTAATAATTTATTTGATGCAGGTATAGAAGATATTGCACAATTCACAAGCATGGGTCTCTAGTTGGTCGACCAACTACCACCCATATCTTCTATGTAATATTCTTACTCGGATAGAGGAATTGAGTCTCCTGTACAAGTTACGGAAAAATATGTTAAGGAGAATTGATAGAAAAGGATCAAATCGCAGTGATGTCAACTATCATAATTATGCTCATTTCTTTAAATGCGTCTTTGGTGTATGGGAAAAAATAAAAATGGACGTTGAATATTACAATCTACAAATAGAGATTGTAAATTTATGTGATTGACCAATGTCTCTTTATCGAGAAACTCGAGACCTTTTCCTAGTTGGATGCATCTGGAAGGTATGCATTAAACCAACAGTAATCATCCACAAGCATAGTCTTCTGAATGAGTTGAGCATGAGGTTTATGAGATTCCTTAATGGGGAATCTCTAATTAGTAATCACATGGGTCCTATGGAGGAATGGTTGTTGGTCGTGTTCAAATTTGACCAGGTTCAAGGTCCGTCGTGTCAAACCATCATTCAGGATGATACATGCAAATTATGGGGTTCCTACGTTGTATGTTTTGAATTCTACCTTGACATCAGAGTGCGAAAAATCTTTCCTAATATTGAGAATGCAAAAATTATACCTACTTGTAAATGGTTGACGTAGTTGACAGTGTTTAGAAACTATTTAGTTATTATAACAAATATTTGTGAAATTTTTAGTCACAAATGTTTGCAAAATTTTTAGAGATTGTCTATATAACTGTATCCAATATCAATAGCATTTTGATGTCATTAGCTATTGTCTCACTCTCGTTGTTATGTTATATATTTACAGTGTCATTTCGAACATTTATGGACAGTTAATACATAACACACTATGGTTACCATAAGCAATATGATTTTTCATTTTTATGTATTGATTAGTTATTTATTACATCTGATCTTGTTTCCTTTGGTTTGGTATGACTTTATAACCCCATGATATAGGCACCACTCTTGGAATAAAATGATCGACCTTGCACCACCATTCCTTTAACAATAAGGGAAAATATGTTTTATCTTCATTAGCACGTATATGTTTCTGAATCAAGGGTGGAAGCGTGGAAGATGTTTCTTGGAAATAGAAAAAAATCATACTTTTGTTTCCTTTTGCAAGAACTTTTGACATTTACAAAGCTTTCAAATTAACATGATTTTGATTATGTATGTTAAGCTTGAATGATCTGAAAAGGATGTGAATTTTTTGCCAATTGGGGCACAAGCCAAAGTGCATCCTTCACTTGCCTATTAGGAAAGGATTTTCCTTGTCATCTTAATGTGTGGTTGATGTAGATCGTATGTTCTCTACACTACGTTTTCAACAATCAATATCCAAAACCAGAAATCAAATACATAAACTTGCAATTGGAATAAACTTTGTATTCAATGGAAATGTTAAAATGTTGAATTAGAAGAACATCAAACTTAATGAAACAAATCTTTTTATAACGAACTAACTGACATAGGAAAGTGTGTTTTCCAATAGAAAACAATGTGAGAATTTTATTTGTTCCAATCAGGTAAAAAAAGGGAAATGTCATATTTACGTCACCAAATAGTTCTTCTAAAATTTGAAGGTGTACTTCATTACATTTTTGGAGCATACAAAATAAAAACTATTCATGACGAAATAACTGACATGAGACAGTGTGCTTTCCAACACTACAAACAATGTGAGCATTTTATTTGTTCCAATCACATGAAGAAAGTGAAATGTCTTTTTTACTGTAGCAAAGAGTCATTGAAAAAATTGAAAGTGGAATTCATTACATTCTCAGTCATAATGAAACAAAAAAATTCATAACAAACTAACTAGCATGGGATAGTTTGTTTTCCAACAGTGCAAACAATGTGAGCATTTTATTTGTTTCGATGATATGAAAAAAGGGACATGCCATATTTACATCACCAAATAGTTGTTCTAAAATTTGAAGGTGGACTTCATTACATTTTTGGAGTGTACAGAACAAAAACTATTCATGACAAAATAACTGACATGAGGTAGTGTGTTTTCCAACACTACAAACAATGTGAGCATTTTATTTGTTCCAATCACATGAAGAAAGTGAAATGCATTTTTTTTTTGTAGAAAAGAGCTATTGAAAAAATTGAAAGTGGACTTCATTTCATTCTCAGTCATGATGAAATAAAACTTTTAATAATGAACTAACTGAAATGGGACAGTGTGTTTTCCAACAGTACAAACAATGTGAGCATTTTCTTTGTTCCAATGAGATGAAAAAGGGAAATGCCATATTTACATCACCAAATAGTTGTTCTAAAATTTGAAGGAGGAATTCATTACATTTTTGGAGTGTACGAAACAAAAACTATTCATGACGGAATAACTGACATGAGACAGTGTGTTTTCCAATAGTGCAAAGATTGTGAAAATTTTATTTGTTCCAATCAGATGAAGAAAGTGAAATGCCTTTTTTGCTGTAGAAAAGATATTTTTAGAAAAATTGAAAGTGGAATTCATTACATTCTCAGTCATAATGAAACAAAACTTTTCATAACCAACTAACTAACATGGAACAATGTGTTTTCCAGCACTACAATACATACATCTATACTAGATGTTTTGAGGTTGGAGACATTTTCCTTAAGGAAAATTATCCCACCCATCCCTTCATCCCTTTCACCTCTGATCATTCACTCAAGTTTCTTATTCATCATTTTTTTCTTCATTCCAAAATTCATCCCATCCATTTTTATTATTGAGACTCTACATACATTACCTATTCATGACATCCTCCTTCATCATATTTCTCATCTACCAGCACTTCACCTTTTTTAATTATTTCCCACTCCCCCTATCTATCAATTTACCTCCTATATTTCTATTCAATTTTGTCTTTATTATCTCACACCCTTTCTTTGATTGTATGTTGAAATACATGGTCATCCCCTCTTTTAATTTTTCTTGATAACAATTATCACATATATCTCAATGAGAGCATGACCTATCGAACTCTATTTATCATCAATTATCTCCCACCATGATTTGGTTCTTGTTTATAATCCCCTCCATCCCTCCATTCACCCATACTTCCATCCCACTCATAATCCCATACACCCTTACCTTCAATGTTTTATAAAATACCATCTTGTTTTCTTACATTATTTTGATTGATTGTTTACACAAGTATCTATTCTTGTTTGTTTACTATAGTCTTAATGTTTCATCCATCACGCTATCATAATTTCTTTCATCCTTCATATTATGGAATGCCTTGAAAACATGTATTTTAGATCACTGTTCTTATTTTAACTTCTACATATTTATGTTACTCCATATGTACCTAATGCATCATCATCATCATGATCCATTATATCATTGTGCATAATTCTAGTGAAAATAAAAGTAAGCTTCTCTTTTGACATGAATTTAATTTGATAATATATATCATTCATCCATTTTAACCATATCCCATATCCCTTTCATTCATCTATCCTTTTTCTACTCAAATAATGTGTTATTTTAGTTACATTACATCCTTGTAAGATACCATAATAAAAAAGATGCAACCATGCAATATGCCATCATACATTTTTGGAGCCCACGAAATAAAAAGTTTTCATAACGAACTAACTGACATGGGACAATGTTTTTTCCAACATAGCAAATAATGCGAGAATTCTATTTGTTCCAATGACATGAAAAAAGGAAATTCCATTTTTACTCAACCAAATAGTTATAAAATTTGAAAGTGGACTTCATTTCATTTTTTGAGCGTAGGAAATAAAAACTTTTCATGACAAAATAATTGACAGTAGACGGTGTGTTTTCCAACACTTTAAACCATGCGAACATTTTATTGTTTCAATCACATGAAAAAAGGAAATATGTCATTTTAACTCTACCAAATAGTTCTAAATTTTGAAATTGGACTTCATTACATCCTTGGTCATATCAAAACTGATACTTTGCATAAGGAAATAACTAATAGGGGGCAGTGTGTTTCCCAACAATGCAAACAATGCAAGCATTTTATTTGTTTCAATCACATGAAAAAAGGAAATATGCCATTTTCACTCTACCAAATAGTTGTTCTAAAATTTGAAAGTGGAATTCATTACATTCTTGGTCGTAATGAAACATATACTTCTCATAAGGAAATAACTGACAGGGGACATTGCATTTTCCAACATTGCAAACAATGCAAGCATTTTATTTGTTTCAATCACATGAAAAAGGGAAATATGTCATTTTCACTCTAGCAAATAGTTGTTCTAAAATTTGAAAGTGGACTTCATTACATTCTTGATCGTAACAAAACAAATACTTTCCATAAGGAAATAATTGACAAGGGACAGTGTGTTTTCCAACATTGCAAACAATGTGAGCATTTTATTTGTTCCAATCACATGAAAAAAGGAAATATATGATTTTCACTCTACCAAATAGTTGTTCTAAAATTTGAAAGTGGACTTCATTACATTCTTGGTCATAGTGAAAAAAATACTTTCCATAAGGAAATAATTGACAGGGGACAATGTGTTTTCCAACACTGCAAACAATGCAAGCATTTTATTTGTTCCAATCACATAAAAAAAAAAATATATGTCATTTTCACTCTACCAAATAGCTGTTATAAATTTTGAAAGTTGACTTAATTACATTCTTGGTCATAACAAAACAAACACTTTTCATAAGGAAATAACTAACAAGGGACAGTGTGTTTTCCAACACTGCAAACAATGTGAGCATTTTATCTCTTCCAATCAAATGGAAAAGGGAATGTGTCATTTTTACTGTACCAAAGAGTTGTTCTAAAATTTGGATGTTGAGTTCATTACATTCATGGTCATAACCAAACAAAACTTTTTATAAGGAAATGGCAGACAGGGTATAGTGTCTTTTCCAACACTACAAGCAATTTGACCATTTTATCTCTTTCAATCAGATGGAAAAAGGGGAATACCATTTTTACTGTACCAAATAGTTGTTCTAAAATTTGAAAGTGGACTTCATTAAATTATTGGTTGTAAGGAAACAATAACTTTTCATAATGAAATAACTAACAAGGGAAAGTGTGTTTTCCAACAATACAAATAGTTTCCCACATAGATACATACATATACATACACGTAACTTTATTGCTATACTCTATTCAATATCATGTATGCAATTACTGTATTGAATCCATTGACTACTATATTCAAATTTTTTGAAGTCAAATGATTTACATGTCAACTTATCTTTTCATTTATAAGCAAGCTACCATAAACAATAACACTTCACCTGGCATTTCCTACCATTATTTCACATTGTTGATAATGTAATTATAGAGGGCCATGAAAAGTATGATATGAAATGTATAAAAAAATAGTTTTCAAACATATGAAAATAGTATATGTCTACACCATAATTGTCTAATAATCAAATAATGAAACCCACAATGCACAATGAGTATTTTGAGTCTGTCTCATCATATCCTATGTTGCCTATTCTTTACAATTGAGGTTATGCCTGTGTAATATATGGCACTTTTTTTTGGATTGTTGTGTATTTTGGGAGGGGTGATTCTAATTCCATGGACCCTCACAGATGATGAACACAAAACAAAAGATTTCTAGAGATGTTGTGCTTTGTCCTTCGCACTTTGAACACTTTCAACCTATAAGAAATAATTTGAACAATTAACTTATGGGTGGGAATAAATATAAGGTAGTATGATATATACAAAAACATATCATTTATATGTACCTCTAGAAGAGAATGCTTCAACTAAAAGAACTTCCATATCACAAAGCCACCCACACACTCTTCAACAGTCTATATGCCAAGACATGGAAAAGGCACTACACAGTCACTAGCAATGGCCTCAACAATGTTGACTCACACAATTTTTTGGGTGGCTAAAGCCATGGGTTTCAAAATTTCTATAGAAAACACATACAATGCCTTTTGCAACTAGTTTACACTGCCTCCAAAGATCAACATGATCATCAATCTTAAAAGTGATGCCCTTGAACTCTATCATCTATTCATCAACAGGATTTGGTTGCAATGGAAATGTCATTGATGTGAATCATAATTCAGGACATATTAAATGATTCATAAAAAAATTAGAACAAAAGCATGGAAGTGTGTTGTATCTATTACCAATATAGATGGAACATTGCTACTCTCTCGGTCCCCATGTCCATCTTTATTTCCATCTCCCCCTTGCAGGCCAACACTCTCCTTGTCCCCATGTACATCTTTATTACCCTATCCCACTTGCAAGCCAGTGCTCTCTTCATCCCCATGTCCATATTTATTACCCTATCCCACTTGCAAGCCAGTGCTCTCCCCACCCCCATGTCTATCTTTATTACCCTGTCCCACTTATAGTTTAGTGCTCTCCCCGTCCCCATGTCCATATTTATTTCCCTATCCCACTTGCAAGCTAGTGCTCTCCCCATCCACATGTCCATCTATATTAGTGTCTCCCATTTCCATTGCAAACCCATGGCCAATAAGGTCAAGGCCAACACTCCATTGTTCATCCTTGCCTTGTAATAGTAGGAATTGAAATGTCAAATCAAATTCAAATGCATGCAACCAATCCACTAAAATAATCAAAATATACATTAAATAGAAGATTTCAAAATCACTATTTCTTCTAGTTTCTCCATGTCAAGGCACTTTGAAACTTTTGACTGTGTACGCTCCTACTTCTTCTCAATGTTAGACGATAGGTTGGGAGGAACAACATCATCTTGTTCTTTCATGGGCACTACTTCATCTTCCAAACTAATAGTACCTTGTTCGAGGGTAGCACTTCATTGTCCATCGTTGCCCTGTAGTAGCAATAATTGAAACGTCGCATAAAATTCAGATGCATGCAACCAATTCATTGAAATAATCAAAACAAACATTAGAAGATTTTGAAATCACCATTTATTCTCATTTCTTCTTGTGAGGGTGAGAGGAAATTTTTGACCGTGTATGCTCATTCTTCTTTTTCTTCTTAATGTTAGACGGTGGGTTGGGAGGAACAACATCATCTTGTTCTTTCATAGGCACTACTTTGTCTTCCAAATCGACAGTACCCTGTTCGAGGGCAACACTTCATTGTTCATCGTTTCCCTATAATAGAAGGAATTGAAACGTCACTCAAATTTAGATGCATGCAACCAATTCATTGAAATAATCAAAACAAGCATTACATAGAAGATTTTGAAATCACTATTTGCTCTCATTTATACTTGTGAGGGCAAGAGGAAACTTTTGACCGTGTATGCTCCTTCTTCATGTTCTTCTCAATGTAAGATGGTGGGTTGGGAGGAACAACATCATCTTGTTCTTTCATGGGCACTGCTTCGTCTTCCAAATCAACAGTACCCTGTTCAAGGGTAGCACTTCATTGTTCATCATTTCCTTGTAATAGTATGAATTGAAATGTCGCATCAAATTCAGATGCATGCAACCAATTCATTGAAATAATCAAAACAAACATTAAATAGAAGATTTCAAAATCATTGTTTGTTCTTGTTTCTTCTTGTGGGGGCGAGAGGAAACTTTAGACCATGTCCGCTCCTTCTTTTCAATGTTAAACAAGGGGTTGGGGGAACAACATCATCTTGTGCTTTTATGGACATTGCTTCATCTTCCAAATCAACAATACCCTACTCAAGGGTGGCACTTTCTTGTTCATCCTTGCCCTGTAATAGTAGGAATTGAAACGTCACATCAAATTCAAATGCATGCAACCAATTCATTGAAATAATAAAAAAAACAAACATTAAATAAAAGATTTCAATATCATCGTTTGTTCTCGTTTCTTCTTGTGAGAGTTCCTTGAAAATTTTGACCGTGTACGATCCTTCTTCTAAATTTTAGACGTTGGGTTAGGAGGAACAACATCATCTTGGGCTTTCGTGGGCACAACTTCCTCTACCAAATGAACAATACACTATTGGGTGGCAGGAACCACTTCTCAACCATTACCCTATCATGTCATGTAAGCTAACATTAATTGAACCTTTTATGCATCAAAACAAAAAAATAAACCAACCAAAAATTAGATTTAACAGTTCAATTCGACATTACCATTATGTCCTTTCTCTTTGCCTCTTGCAATTTTAATATTTTTTGCCTTCTTTGCTCCTTGTTCTCCTCATTGTTTTATAACACCATTTTCTCCTTCACCTTCTCGTTTCCTTCCTTAGGAAGTAGATGAAAGTTATGTTTACCATACTTTCTACAAACCCTTTCAATAACACGCTTTTGTTGGAGATTATTTTGTAGCTTTAGTTGGTACTCCATATTATCCACCTTGTTTTGAAGATACTCTTTCAATTTCTAAGGGGGAGGAGGGGGTGTTTTCATTCCCCCCCCCCCCTCGACACACTTCAGCCACACTTTGGTGGCATGAGAATAGGAAGGTAGTGTTGTTGAATCCTATGCATGTTGAACAATTTCCAATCATGAACTTTTTTTGTGTGTTGTTCTACAATACAGTAATATATGTATCTTGCATTCTCCACTTCTCTTTTCTATTCAGCAACAACCTGCATAGAAAATTCAGAAAAGAAAATAGCTTAATATATTTGATATTTAAATAATTTGAATCCACAACATATACACACAGCCAAATGATGCAATAATTATGTTATTATATATACCTTCCCCTCCTCCACATCACCGCGTGCTTCATTCACACCCTACCCATCCTTGGGGTCATATTTTGCACGCTCTCCCTCTTTGTCATGGACTATGGCAAGAGCATCATGGTCTCCCTAATTATCATCCTAAATTGAAGGAATGATATACTATCAAAATCAGCATATTTGTAATATACATGATATTTTCTAACGAAAATTGTAAAGCATTTTGATTGACACATTGGAAGTAAAGGGCAATTGAAAGTTCACAATCAATTACCGAACATTTCATTGCCTCAGCGTTCAACATTTTCCTAAAATGAGGGGACGTCCTCTGTACAATGGTCGTTGCCTCCTGATTAAAACATTCCCACTTTCCATTCAACATTGTAACCACTTATGAGATTAAAATTATACATTTGATTGCATCTTGTAATTACCAGATCTTACCTTCACACTTGTTGAACATGACCATCCCAAAGAAGATGCACCACTACAAACCCTCTTATGTGTGTCGACCACCTCAACAACATTTTTCATTGTACGAAGCACTTTCCCTTTTAAAGCACACATCCCTGGTTTTCTGTAAAATGTAACACAATTGCAAGTGTTACATACAATTAAAGTTCCAAAATTTATTGCACCATATGTTGTAAGCAAGCATATCTTTTTTCAATCATAAGAGGAATTTGAAACACATTTTTTTACTCTTCCTAAGACTTGTGATAAATTTTGAAGGTGTCTTTCATTACATTCTTTTTGTCTAAAAAAAATAAAAATAATAATGCATTCCTACTATCAATTTAATTGTAGGTTGGAAAATAGATGGTGTTATAAAACCTACAACCCACATAGTGTTGTAAAACACGATACACATAACAAACCAATTAGTTAGTCACCCCTCAACTTGATTTGGTTTCAATTATGTATCCCCTACCTCCAGAATGAAATAACTCACAACCCACTGTGTTTTCCAACCTATAATTATTTTCTGTATTTATTTTTCAATCACATGAAGATACTGAATTGAAATTTATACAGTAACTAAAAGCTGTAAATTTTGAAGGTTCCTTTCATTACATTCGTACACTCTAAATAAAAAAATCTTTTCAAGACATTCAAACTATTATGTCAAATTTTGGGTTGGAAAACACTAGGTGTTATAAATCCTACAAGCCACATATTGTTCTAAAACCCTTTACAAGTAACAACCCAATGGTTACTCACCCCTCACCTCAATTTGGTATATTTTGTGATTGTCTTGAGAACATTTTACTTTCTAGATAGAAATAATGTAATGAAATAAGAAAACACAAGGCATTAAGAAACCGGCAAGTGAATGTATCATGCACCTACAAGTCCTCCCCATCCTCTCAAGTGTTTATATTTTAAAATGAAAAATGAAACAACTGACAGCCCACATTGTGTTTTCCAATATGCCATTATTTTTTCCATTTCTTTGTTTCAATCATATGAAGAAATTAAAACACAATTTATACTGTAACTGAGAGTTATTATATATCTTGAAGGTGAACTTCATTACATTATTATTGTGTACAAAACAAAAGGCTTCCAAGACATTCATATTGTTAATATAATTGCAGGTGGATGATACATAAAACTATCCAAATTCATGTGAGGTGTGACCAACCAATTTGGTTCATATTGTCTATGTGTGTTGACCTTGTTGTTGCACGAAAATGTTGACCTATCAATGCCTGATACAAGCGTCAGATAAGATGCATGGTAGGAGGTTAAACCATATCATGAATCACATGGTCATCACTGACTAAGGGGTGTAAGCACCAAGCTTCCAACAATCCCCCCAACACAACCACAAGATTCAGACTCACGAACCAAATTTGATATGAATTATAGTAAAACTCATCATCAAACCTAACTGTGTAATTGAATTTCAACACAACAAGCAACCATTCCTCAACAAGACCCACGTGATGATTAATTCAAGATTCCCCCTTGAGGAATCTTATAAATTTCATGCTCATCTCCTTGGGAAGATTGTGCTTCTAGATGATTATTGTTGGTTTAATGGATACCTTCTAGATGCATCTAGCTAGGAAAAGGTCTTGCATCTCTCAGCAAAAATAAATTGGCCAGTCACAAAAATTTACAATCTCTATTTTTAGATTGTGATATTGAATGTCCATGCTCATTTTTTCCTATACACCGAAGACACAATCAAAGAAATGAGCATAATTATGTTATTTGATGTCATTGCACTTTGGCCCTTTTCTGTCAATTTTCCTTAACATCTTTTCATGCAACCTGTATGAGAGACTCAATTCCTCTATCCGAGTGAGGACATTACATGAAAGATATAGGTGGTAGTTGGTCAAGCAAGTACATACACATGCTTTAGCATTTCATGACATCTTGCATAGCTACATCAAAGAAATAATTAGCTTTCACATCTTCACCATACAAAGCAAAATAAATAACACAAAACCTATTGTGTTTTCCACCCTACCAATATGTGCCACTTTTTTGTTTTGTTTTGACATCAAGATCTGCAGATGATACCACTGGAAAGCTCTTGGAAAACCCACATGAAATTTCTTCATAAACATGGCAACATTTCATGACAATTGGACAACTTTGAAGCATACCTTTCTCATTTGCAAAACATGCGCTTCTCTCCATCATACATCAATGACACATTTCAACGTCATGGACCTCAAAGAATCGGATTTTGGAAGAGGTGGTGATGTGTGCTAGAGAGAAGAGCTTATTTTGAAAATATTGCAAAGTTGCTCCAAAGATGCCCAATTGTAATGAAATTTTGTCACATTTTTATAAAGGTCTTATCTAACGCTTGTATTGAACATTGACAAGTCACCTTTTCATGCAACAGAAAGGCCAACAATGTTGCAGGTGTAGGTTGGAAAACACTAGGTGTTATTAAACCTACAAACCAAATACCATTTTAAAACCCTTGACAAGTAACAACCCAATTCGTTACTCACCCCTCAAGTGAATTTGGATAGTTTTATATATCCTACACCTACAAATCCACCCTGTGCTCTCAAAATTTCAGCTTTCAACGTGTAGAGTGAAAGAACTCACAACACACAGTGTTTTCCAACCTCCAATTATTTTTTTTAATATGCTGTCCCATCATGTTGTGTATGTATTTTTGTATGTTATGATGCCTCTGATATGCATTCTTCTAGGGAGAATAGCCATGTCCAATTGCAAGGTAGAAGTTAATCTCCCTACAAAATATAGTCAAATCAAGATATTATCCTTGAAAAAACATATGTCTTCGACATGATAACATAATCAAACATGTTGTATCCTTGAAAAAGGGCAATACGTTATCATGTGTAAGCCATGTGGTTTTGCAGGGAGATCACCTTTTGCAATTGGGATGAGGCTATTCTCCCTACAAAAGTGCATGTCGGATGCATCATAATCATCATCATATTTTAAAAATCATATTTTGGAATGGACAAATAGCCCAAAACTTGGCATTCAAAATCATAATTTGCAAATAGAAAAAAGCCTAGAAGAGGTCCCATTTCCACCGCCATTCTCGAAATTAACATTTTGTAGGTTGTTGGAGAGCACAAAAAGGAGTTGCACGCATTCGGAGGCTGAAGCAGAGCAGCCACTCTCCATACAAAAATGCATTTGATAGGTGCGGGTAGTTAGCTAGCTAGTAGGTATGTATATCTGCCAAAAATATATGTCATTTTGCCATTTTTCCTAGGAACTGTGAAGAAATAAATGGCTATTTGTTGTGAAGATGGGTTTTCATTGATGAGAAAACACGGGGTTTTCCTTGGGAAAAGGGGTTTTCATTTGAAATGCAAAGTTGTTTATGTGGTTTTGTGTTGAGGGTTTTTTAATTTTGGTTTCCTCCTGTTTGTTGGTTTTGAAATTTTACGATTGTCGAATGAAATAACTAACAACCATTGTGGAAATATGAGTGGAATAACTGAATAACATTTAGAGAAATCAAAAACCATGTAGAATATATAATGAGGCATTCATTGACAAGTTTCCAAGGCTTTTCCCATCTGCAGAATGTATAGTAGAGGTATTAATTGAAAACACAATGTGGTTTTTCAAATATTTGAATCTCCTTGTTTAAATGTAAAGGGTTGTCTCACAGTGGGTTGCTTGCTTCTTAACACTTACAGTTTTGCAACATGGATTTTTAAAAAATAGTATGAATGTCTTGAAAATCACACCTTCCATTGTTGTGTTTAAATTTGGCATGATTGAAAAAAAAAGTACACAAAATAATTGTATTTTGGAAAACACAATGTGGGTTTTCAATTATTTGAGTCTTTGTTTAAATGTAAGGGGTTGTCTCATAGTGGGTTGCTTACTTCTTAACACATATGGTTTTAACACATATGGTTTTGCAACATGGAATTTTATAAAACAGTATGAATGTCTTCAAAATCACACCTTCCATTGTTGTGTTTGAATTTCAAGTATATAACAAAAAGTATGCCTCATAACACACTACATTTGTCAACCTCCACATCATAACATACCCAAGCCCTTTTGGTTTTTAAACCTGTATATGTAGGTGTGCATTAAAAATAGCAAGAACACCAATTTCTTTCCATTATTGGCAATAATGAATAAACTTGTTGACAGTGGTGAACGTTGTGTAGTGCATGTTGGGAAACACAATGTATTTTGAAGCCTGCCTTTACTTATACCCAAGCTTTGTCTTGAAATGTAGATATACAAATGTATAGATGGGGTTCTATTTTATCAGATAGCACATTTATCATTTAAGGGGGACTCTATTAACCGTTAATACATATTATACTTCATAATATGCACTTCATTCTGTTTTGTAAAAATTCATGCTGGAAAACCCTAGGTGTTAAGAAACAAGCAACTCAAATAGTGTTGTAAAACCCTTTGCAACACTATTGGTTAGTACCCCTCACCTCGATTTGGTTGGTTTTCTCCTCCAACTCCTCAGCGTACACTCCAACCTTTAGCTTTCAATGTGCAGATTGGAAACACAGAGTTTTTTCACCCTTCTTTCTCCAAACCAAAAGTGCACACGTCAGTCCGCCTCTAATTTTCTCGCACTAGAAAAAAGCTCTAAAAATGACACTTCTGCCACAAGCCATGAGACCCAATTTTATTGGTCGATGGGAGGCGGTAAAACTGACCTGATGACATCGTTAACTCTTACCTACCATTTCCCTCACATTTAGTCCCATCTACTGATTTCATCACTTTTATCCCCCGTCTGGTAGGCCCCGCACTATGGTGTCTCATCATGTTATGGATGCTTCTATGTATGTTTCTATGTATGGTTTTATGTGTTTTTTTATGTACATAGGTACATCTTTTCGGCATAAGCATCTGCACAATTGACAACACATTGTGTTTCTAAACCTCCAAAATGAGCAACAAGGAAAACTCATATTTGTAAAGAGCCTCCTGCATTGAAAAACACATTGTGTTTATAGAACAACAATTCCATTATAAAATTTGGGAAGCCTAATGGTCATTTATGTGTTATTATAGCCTCTCCTTTGCAATTTGTATGGTATATTATACCAAGTAAAAATAATTAAAATAACAATGTTCCTTATCACAACTTATGAAACCCAACTATGCAATGATGCTTCACAACTGAACAAAGGTACATGATTTAAAAGGAGAAATACTCTAATGTAAAATCATAAATATTATGTTCTTTTCCAAATATATCTTATCTAATTACCAAGGATCCAAAGGTTCCTGTTCTATTTTGGGAGATAAATGATACTGATGTAGTGTTACAAAAATCATCTTAAAATTAACACAAATCAATTATGAGAAGAATAATTAAAAGGATGCAGTATCGCCCTTCACTGATTCTTTAAGAATTTCCCTTGCAACAATCACACTTCAACGAGGAAACATGATTTATGTGAAATTTTGGGATATATAATACACACAACTATGTAACATTTATTTTATTTAACTTAAACTGCAAATTATTTGCATTTTCCACACTAAGCATCCTATATATAAATAAATCAGAACTTCTAAATGCAAAATAAATTTTGGAAATTTAACTATCTAATACACTTGCAATTCAAGCTATTACGGCTAGAATCACTTGTATTTAGTGCAAAAGCTTCATGTCTCCTGAAGATTCCTTCTCAATCCACCTGCCTTTGTTTTGTTCAAATTTGCTTCCTCGCCTATATCAACCACTCAGAAGAAAGACAAGTGTTAGTGATAGATTAAATTCACAAATTAAAGATATTTGGTGCTACAAAGAATTCACTTCATTCCAAACTTCACCGATATTGGATTATATATGTTGTGTTGATTGCAACATGCCAACTGGTACAGACAATAAACAAACATATTAAAACTATACAATGGGAATTTAATTTCCAATTTAACCTTTCGCTAACACTAGTAATATATATCAGCAATTATATCTACCATTTTGCCATTCTGCTAGAACTGTGAAGCATTAAATGTTCATTTTGATATATCTCAAACTCATCTCTCCTGGAATATGAAAGAGGACATATGATGAAGGACCTACACCCCTTACAATCTAAAACTCACAAAAACAATAGATAAAGGCACACACAAAATGCAAGAATGAAGAAAATATTTTCCATTATCACTGATATGAAAAATGAAATTACATTATATTTGCCATCACATGGGCTTTCTGATTACATAAATCTACAGATCTGCAAATCGAAACCACCATCTAGGCTGCTCTGACCTCTTTTGTGTATCTCCCCTTCACATCCTTTATTTGGAAGGTGTATCCGCCCTAGAATCTTCTGGAAAGTGTAACTTCTTCAACAAGATATTTTGAAATTTTATTAATTTTGGTAGTACAACTTCGCAGGGTCATAACTTTTGATCCGACTATCAAATTTTCTATTATAATACCTTTTTAGAAAGCTCTCAAGAAATTTTTGTCCAAAAGGTGGGGCCGAAAGGCCAACTACTTTCATTTTCTGCCAATTTTTAGACCCATCTGGAGCCTCTAAGTGTCTCAAAATTGACTTCGAATATTTTAATAAGATTTTTCAAAAATTGAAATTTGAATATCTCTCAAATGAAAAATAGTATTGAAGTGATTTTGTTTGCCATTGTCTTCAATTTACCATTCTGGAGGTCTGTGTAAGATTTTGTGTCCAACTGTGCATAAATGCAAACTTACTAAAAATGTTAACCTTGCCAGGTTTAGCCCTTATTGAAATGAAACAACATATTTTTTTGGGGGGTGATGCAAGATTTCTTTTGCACCCTAGATGCTCTTGTATCAAGCACGTGGGGTAATTTGAAAAGTGACCATGTCACTTCACAGGAGTTAGAGGGAAACTAAGACGGTTAACCTTAGACTTAGATAACCATAGGTCTCCCTCTCCATTTCACCAAGTACTTTGTATATTGTCTATTTCTTGTGCTTCTTCCCACACGTTTATCCAAAACTTCTTCTATCTCCTCCTTTTGTGAAGTAGGTACTGGAATATTCCATTGTGCTTCTATTATTTCTTCATCAATTCCTCCTTCATAATATTTTGTTAAATCTGAAATGTTAAACACAGGTGAAATATGAATTTCATCGGGCAACTCTACCTCAATGCATTTCCTGAATCATGCTTCTTTAGGATCTTTCATGGTCCAAAATTTTTCATCTTCAACTTGTTGTATGTGCCAACTGGAAACCTCTCCTTTCACAAATGAACCATGACTTCATCTCCTACCTATAACTCCTTATACCTCCTTTTTTTATCTACACTAGCCTTATATTGTGAGTTCATATTATTGATATGCTTCTTCATCTCTTCATGCAAATTCTTTAGGTGCTTAGCAAAATCTTCAACCTTAGCACTACTCTTCTCCCCCTTATCCATCTTTCTCAGTTTAGAATTAGTTCTTGGACTACTCCCATACACAATCTGGAATGGTGGTCTACCAATTCTCCTATTGACAAAATTTTTGTAAGCAAATTTTTCCTATGGTATAATCAAATCCCATCCCTTGGGCTTATCTTCTACTAAGAATCTTAGCAAGTTACCCAAACTCCTATTCACCACCTTTGAATTTCCATCAGTATGTGGATGGTGTGTAGAACTGAACTTCAAATATGTCTTCAACTTCTTCCATAATGTCCTCCAGAAATAACCAACAAATTTGGTGTCTATTTCTGAAACTATACTCTTCGGTAGACCATGTAGTCTCACTATCTCTTTGAAAAACAACTCTGCAACATGAACAACAACTAGTCTTATGACATGGAATGAAACGTGTCATATTTGAAAATCTATCCACCACCATAAATATGGAATCATACCCTCTTTATGTCCTTGTCAAGCCAAGAACAAAATCCTTGCTAATATCCTCCCATGGCCTCTCAAGTATAGGTAATGGCTGATACAATCCAATAATCTAACTTGTTCCTTTCACCATCTAAAATGCTCTGCAACTTTGTACAAACTTCTTCACATGATCTTGTTGCAACTATGGCTAGTAATAATTCTCACTAATAAGAGCAATGGTCTTATCTCGATCGAAATTTCCAACCAATCCTCCACTATGCTTCTCCTTGATTATATTCTCTCTCATAGAACTCCTTGGAATGCACAACTGGCTTCCTCTAAACAACATCCCATCTTGGATTAAGATATCCAACTATCTTGTCCTATCCAATGTAACAGGTTCCAAACAAGCCTTCCAAGCTTCTGCAAAGTTTGGATCTTCAGGATACAAACTCTTGAGTTCACCATCAGACATACTTTGCAACTTTGTACAAACTTCTTCACATCTTGGTGTAACTATGGCTAGTAATAATTCTCTCTAACAAGAGCAATGGTCTTATCTCAATCAAAATTTCCAACCAATCCTCCACTATGCTTCTCCTTGATTATATTTTCTCTCATAGAACTCCTTGGAATGCACAATTGGATTCCCCTAAACAACATCCCATCTTGGATTAATAAATCCAACTATCTTGTCCTATCTAATGTAACAAGTTCCAAACAAGCCTTCCAAGCTTTTGCAAAGTCTGGATCTTCAGGATACAAACTCTTGAGTTCATTGAACCCAACAACCTCTATATTCATCTTTATCAATAAATTTTTCCTTCTACTTAAGGCATCTGCAACTTTGTTTGACCTTCCACTCATATGCTTCGAAAAAAAAAGTATAGCTCTGCAAAAACTCAACACATTTTAAGTGCCTTTGATATAACTTTCCTTGACTATTGAGACGCTTCAAAGTTTGGTGATCAATATATAAAACAAATTCTTTTGGCAAAAAATAGTGTCCCCATTTCTTCAAGGCCCGAACTATAGCATAAAACTCCTAATCATAGATAGAATATTTCTTCTTAGCATCATTCAACTTCTCACTAAAATAGGCAAAAAGCTTACCTTCTTGACTCAAAACAACTCCTATGGCACTGCCACTAGCATCACAATCTACCTGAAAGACCTTATTGAAATTCAGAAGTGCAAAAACAAGTTGCTCCGTGACTTTCTTCTTCAATATATAAAAACTATTTGTTTCTCCTATAGTCCATTTAAATTCCTTTCTATCCCCTCTCATTGCTTCAATTAGAGTTGCACAAATACTACTAAAATTCCTAATAAATTTTTTGTAAAAACTTGTTCGACCATGAAATTATCTTACCTCTATAACACTCCTCAAGGTAGGCCATTCAATGATATCCCTCACCTTCTGTTGATCCATTTTAAGACCCTTTGTTGAGACAAAAAATCCCAGATACACCAACTCCCTCTTCACAAAACTATATTTCTTCAAATTAATCAATAGCTTATCCTCCCTTAGCTTCTCAAAAACTCTTCGGATATGCATCAAGTGCTCCTCCAATGTCTTACTGAAAATTAGAATATCATCCAAATAAACAGTAAAAAAAATTCCTAAATATTCTTTCAATACCTCGTTCATAAGCCACATAAATGTGCTCGGTGTATTGGTTAGCCCAAAAGGCATGACTAACCACTCGTACAAGCCCTCCTTGGTTTTGAAGGTTGTCTTCCATTCATCTCCTTCTCTAATCTAGATCTAGTGATATCCATGGACTCTTCAAATCTATCTTCGGAAGTACTCAACTCCACTCAACAATCTATAATGTCATCCATCCTTGGAAAGGGAAATTTATACTTGATGGTGATCTTGTTGATGGCCGAGAGTCTGTACACATCCTCCATTCTCCATCCTTCTTTGGTGCTAGTACTACAGGTACCACACATGGGCTCAAACTCTCTCGAATCAATCCCTTCCATAACATCTCTTGCACTTGTCTATTCAACTCTTCATTCTCTGTTGGAGTCATTCGATGGGCTGGCTTATTTCGAAAACTGGCTCCAAGAATCAGATCCATCTGATGGCTAATCTTCCTTACCAAAGGCAAACCTTTAGGTACATTATCAAAAACAATTTCCTAAAACTTGTTCAACAAAGTTCAAACCTCTACTATTACCTCATTAGTATCTTCTTTATCAACTCTAGGGATCACTGCAAAACACATATGCTCATGCCTCATACCTTCTCATAATATTCTTCCATCAACCAAAAAAAAATTTGCATTACTGCATACCTTTTCCTCTGCCTCTTTCAAGTGCTTCAACTTATGATGAACTCCATCCTTTGTCAAAGAATAGGTGTTGGCATGTCCATCATGTATTTCTCATCGATCAACTTGTCACGGCTGCCTAACAAAATATGGCAAACATCCATAGGTATAATATCACACAATACCTCATCATGGTAATTTCCAATCTTGAACTTTACCAAACATTGTTCATTTACCAAAGCTTTATGGTCCTTCTACAACCAAGCAATCTGGTAAGGATTCAGATGCCTTCTTCTCTCCAATCGCAACTTACTAACCATCTCTTCATAAACAAGTTTATCAGTACTACCTCCAACGATAATAACATTGTAAACTTTACCTTCACACTTACATCTGGTGTGAAATAGATTCTTCCTTTGAGTTGGTTCCTTCTCCTCATTCAGCAAGGCTCTTCTAGTAAAAAGAACCTCTCCTCTTTCTGCATCCTCAGAATGTGAAGACTCAACATCTCCATCTACATGTACAACTCATGCATTACCCTCGGGTCTTCTATTTGTCCTTCCTTTATGTTGAGGACACTCATAGGCTCTATGTACTTCTTGTTTGCACTGGAAACAGGTTCCACGAAATCCTCCTCTTCCTCTTTGGTCTCCATTATTCTGATCATGAGGATAGTAGGTGTTACCTCCTTTCTGGTTCTGGCTGTACTAGATCCTTCACCCCTCTTTTGATCTTCATTTCAACCTCCATATGACCATCCACTAGTCTTTCCACCATGATCCCCACCTCTTTGCTTACTTTCAAATCTTCTATTCAAATTTTCTTCTAGCTTCAAAGCAAACTGATATGCATCTTCAATAGTAGACATTTTTACCGAACCCAACTCTTCTTAAATACTCAGCTTCAACCCATTTATGTAATGAGAAACTTTCTCCTTATTAGCCTCAGAATGACCTGTTCTGATCAAGACATGGTAGAATTCTTCTGTATACTCCTTGACGGATTGTCACGCTTGTTTCAATCCTTGCATATTCTTCAAAAAATATAGCTCATAATCCATGGGAATGAACTATCTTTTTAATTTTTCCACCATATGATCCCATCTTATTATTTTCTCATTTCCTCTTCAATTTCTTTCTAGTTGTACCTCTTTCCACCAAATATTTGCATGACCCTTTAGCTTGGTCTTTGCAAATTTGACCCTCTTTGGATCTTCCACCTACTCATACTCAAAGTACTCCATATCGTTGATCCAATCAATTATCTCTTTTGGGTTAAGATTTCTAGAAAATATAGAAACATTGATCTTTGGCCTTTTCCCAATCTTAGAGATGGCCTGAAATAATCTAACTTGCTCTGGATCTACTGCATCTTGTTCTTCTTTAGGTTGTTCCTCATTTTCAGCTTCATCTTCACTTTCATCTCCTCTTCTTGGCTCAAACCCTCAATGCATCTCCTCTTGCAATTCTTGAACTTGTCTTTGTAGGGCTCTAAAACCCTCTTCTGGTACAATAACATTCCTTCCACCACCATGGTTTCTTCGTGAAGGCATTATGATCACCTTTCTCAGAAACCCACAACCTGCAAATCGGAACCACCATCTATGCTGCTCTTTCCTCTTTTCTGTAGCCCCCCTTCACATCCTTTTATTTCGAAGGTGTAACCACCCTAGAATCTTCTAGAAAGTGTAACTTCCTCAAGAAGATATTTTAAAATTTTATTAATTTTGGTAGTACTTCACGGGGTCATAACCTTGATCCGACCATCGAATTTTCTATTATAATACTTTTTTGGAAACTCTTGAGAAATGTTTGGCCAAAAAGTAGTGCGAAAAGGTCGACTACTTTCATTTTTTGCCAATTTTCAGGCCCATTTGGAGCCTCTAAGTGCCTCAAAATTGACTTCGAATATTTTAATAAGATTTTTCAAAAATTGACATTTGAATATCTCTCAAATGAAAAATGGTATTGAATTGATTTCTTTGCCATTGGCTTCAATTTACCATTTTGGAAGCTTGTGTAATATTTTGTGTCCAACCGTGCATAAATGTAAACTTACTAAAAATAGTAACTTTGCCAAATTTAGCCCTTATTTAAAAGAAACGATATTTTTTTGGGTGATGCAAGATTTCTCTTACACCTTGGATGCTCCTACATCACCATAACTTGCATAATCAATAAGGGTAGACAAGATAGACAAGAAAGATACCATGAACCACTGTCAAACTTTTGTTTATATCATTACCTGTACAGAGAACTAAAAAAATATAGATTATTGCAAGACACATTGGTTACAAAGCATAGTGTGCATCAGCTATTCAAGAATAAAGGTTAAGAAGTCAATGAAAACCTTGGTGATCACCTTGATTAACCAAAAAATAGCAGGTGATCGCATTGGTTAAATATGATAATGCACAAAATAATTACACATTGGATAACACCCTATGTTTAAATCTCCATGCTCAAACCTAAAGGGTGAAGAGCATAGGGAGGATTTGCACATGGGGAAACCACAAAACATACCAAATTGAGGTAAGGGATGACTAAGCAATTGGGTTGCTATTTTTTAAGGGTTTTAGAACACTATGTGGGTTGCAGCTTTTATAACACATAGTGTTTTCCAACTTGGAATTTTAGAAAACAGTAAGAATGTATTCAAAACCTTTTGTGATCAATGTAGTAAAAACCCATTTGGTTTGTCACCCCTCAGCTTAATTTGATTAGACACCCAGTGTTTTCCAACATGCAGTTATATATAGATAGTAAGAACATAATGAAAAAGTTTTGTTTAGTACATAGTAAGAATGTAATAGGACGCAACTAATCTCTAGACAAAATGCACCGATGTACATACAAAAATGCATGAAACCATACATAGAAATGTACATAACATGATGAGATGGCATAGTGTTGGGCCCACCAGATGGGGGATAAAAGTAATGAAATCAATGGACGGGATCAAACATTAGGGAAATGGTAGCAAGGAGATAACGACGCCATCAAGTTGGTTTTCCCACCTCCTTTTGGTCGATAAAATTGGGCCTCATGGCTTGTGTGAGCACACGAAGGAGTTGCAAGTGGGGAATACAAAAACATACCAAATTAAGGTGAGGGGTGACTAAGCAATTGGGTTGCTACTTGTAAAGGGTTTTAGAATGGTATGTGGGTTGCAGGTTTTATAACACCCAGCGTTTTCCAACTTGGAATTTTAAAAATAGTAAGATTGTAATCAAAACCTTTTCTAATTAATGCAATAATAATCAATTGGTTTTTCACCCCTCACCTCAATTTAATTATGCACTCGGTGTTTTCTAACATGCAGTTATATATAGACTATATGAACGTAATGAAAAAGATTTGTTTAGTACACAATAAGAATGTAATGAAGATCTCCTTTGAAACTTATGCAGACCACATTGAATGAGATAGATAAAAGATAATGTATTGAGTGAAGGGATTATCCCTAATATTCATAAGTTGAGGAAGGTGCATTGGCAGTATGCACAATCGGTAAATGGCAACGCAAAACTCGACCAGTAGGTAGTAGAAATTATGTAATTGAAAAGGAATTTGCTCTAAAAATACTTGAAAAGAAGCAAACCAAAGTGAATGAGATAGATTATGTATTGATAGAAGAGATTGTTCCTCCTCTTCAGAAGTTGAAGAAGGAGCATGTGCACTACGTGAAGTGGGAAAATGGCAATGCAAAACTAGATGCAGCATGTACTAGAATGCATGGAATGAAAAGGATTCCTCTGTAAAAACACTTGAAAAGAAGCAGAGCAGTATGAGTGAGATAACTAATATATTGACTAAAAAGATCCTCCATGCTCTTGAGAAGTCAAGGAAGGTGCATGCACAATATAAGAAAAGGGAAAATGGCAATGCACAAGTGGATAAAGTAAAGAGGCTTTGTATTGCACGACAATTTATGCAGGCAAAGAAATTGAGAGATGTTACTGTGGATGGGATTGAACAAGTAAATTCTATCATGAATATCTTCTACACCACAGCATATTTTCCACTATGAATTGTAATAAATATTTTATTAATTACTTCTAAAGCTTCATAAATGTCACCTTCCAGAGTAATAACTTGTAATTTTCTTGCGACACATTCCACAAAATTGTCTTGTCCATCAAAAACAAAATCTTGAACTTCCCTAACTTATTATCCTTTTCAAAAATAGTACATAGGAATTTGAATATTCCTACTCTTCAAGCGACTTTAAATTCATTGCACTCAATTATCAACACACCTTGGATAACTCTGCTTTCCTAATTTTGATTCAATGAGATAAAAGATGAGTTACCCAAACTATGGTCAACATTGATTGGAAGTGCATTAAAAGTTGTGCTTCAAGAGGAAGATTATTCAAATTAATTTTGAACTCTCTCTAAAAAGGACAATAATGTTAGGAAAGTTCTTGAAAAATATTTTATGGACAAGACAACTTAGGTGCTTTGTGTCCCAGGAAAATTACAAGTTATTAGTTTCATATAATTAAATGTAGATAGCACGAGTCTAATGAAAAACTTTAGTTTTGTAGATAGTATGAATGTAGTGAAGTCCATTGACCTTCACAATTAATTTAAAGCAACTCTTACACAAAAATTTGGATTTCGATTTCCTTATATGATTTAAAAATAAATACAAAATATAATTTAGAACAAATAAAATGCTCGCACTAAACTAGCTGACATGGGACAGTGTGTTTTCCAACAATGCATACTATATATATATATATATATATATGTGTTGCCAAAAAATAAAATGCTCGGACAAAACTAACTGACATAGGACAGTGAGTTTTCTAAATAAATTTTTGAAACAAGACAGTGAGTTTTCTAAATGGAATTTTTTTAGCTCCAAAATACTCAAACAAATCTTCTCATAATGAACTAACTGGCATGGTACAATGTGTTTTCCAACACTCCAAATAATGCGAGCATTTTATTTGTTCCAAATAGATGAAAAAATGGAAATTCCATATTTATGTCACCAAAGAGTTGTTCTAAAATATGAAGGTGGACTTCATTACATTTTTGGAGCATATGAAACAAAAACTTTTCATGAGGGAATAACTAAGAGGAGACACTGTGTTTTCCAACACTGCAAATAATGTGAGTATTTTATTTGTTCCAATCAGATGAAGAAAGTGAAATGAAATTTGGACCGTAGCAAAGAGTTGTTCAAAAACTTCAAAGTTATCTTCATTACATTCTTGGAGCATAATGAAACAAAAAAATTCATAACAAACTAACTGACATGGGATAGTGTGTTTTCCCACACTGTAGATGATGCAAGCATTTTATTTGTTCCAATCAAATGAAAAGGGTAAATGCCATATTTGCGTCACCAAAGAATTTCTCTAAAAGATCAAGGTGAAGGTGGACTTCATTATATTTTTGGACCGTACAAAAAAAACACTTTTCATGAGGGAATAGCTGAGAGCACACATTGTGTTTTCCAACATTTCAAACAATGTGAGCATTTTATTTGGTCGAATTAGATGAGGAAAGTGAAATTCCATTTTGACTATACCAATCAGAAGAGAAATAAAATAAGTTTAATTAATGGTGTTGACAAACAACTACAATCTAAAAGACGCGTACTTGAAAAATAAACACAAAAATGGAAGGTGTGATTTTCAAGACATTCATACTATTTTCTAACATTCCATGTTGCAAAAATGTACATGTTAAGAAGCAAGCAACTCACTGTGAGACAACCCTTTACATTTAAACAAGGAGATTCAAATACTGAAAACCCACATTGTCTTTCCCAAATTATAATTATTTTATGCACTTTTTTTCAATCACATGAAATTTAAATGCAATTTTTACTCAAATTAAAAGTTATAAATTTGGAAGGGGTGTTTCAATACATTTGCACTGTCTAAATTACAAAATCTTTTCAAGACATTCATTATGTTTTGTAAAAGTTCATGTTGGAAAACCCTAGGTGTTAAGAAACAAGCAACCCATATAGTGTTGTAAAACCCTTTGCAAGTGAGAGGAGACAATGTGTTTTCCAACACTGCAAATAATGTGAGAATTTTATTTGTTCCAATCAAATGAAGAAAGTGAAATGACATTTGGATTGTAGCAAAGAGTTGTTTAAAGTTGACTTGATTACATTTTTGGAGCATAATGAAAGAAAACTCTTCATAACGAACTAACTAACATGGGGCAGTGTGTTTTCCAACAGTACAAACAATGTATAACAACACTGTGGCTTGCAAGTTTCATAATACCTATTGTTTTCAAATTTCATTACATTCTTACTATCTACTTTACAAAAGTTTCTTAAGACAATCACAAAACATACCAAATTGAGGTCAAGGGTGAGTAACCAATTGGGTTGTTACTTGTAAAGAGTTTTAGAATAGTAAGGGTTTTAGGAGATAGTGTGTTTTCCAAAACGTCAGTGTGGAAACTGACAAAAAAATGGGACATCGTCTGGGATTTTTTCTATTTGAAAATTATGATTTCGAGTGCCACTCTTTGGTATTTTTGTCCATTCTGAATAAGAAGGTCAAAATGGCGACATTCGAGGATTTATGTGGTTTTCAAAATATATCATTTCATTACAGAATCCACATTGTGTTTTCCAACCTCGTAATATATTTTGCATGGTTTCTGGTTTCTATAAACGTTATTCAATTATTTCACTCATATTTCCACAATGGGTTGTTTGTTATTTCATTCGACAATCATAAAATTTCAAAACCAGTAGATGGGAGGAAACCAAAATTTAAAAACCCTCAATACAAAAACACATAAATAGCTTTGCATTTCAAATGAAAACCCATTTTCCCTAGGAAAACCTTGCAACCTTCAAAATAAGAATGTCACCAATGGTGACTTTTTGGGCTTTATGTGGTTTTCAAAATATATAATTTCATTGCAAAACCCATATTGCATTTTCCAACCTCGTAATATATTTCTCATGGTTTCTAGTTTCTATAAATATTATTCAGTTATTTCATTCATAATTCCACAATGGGTTGTCAGTTATTTCATTCGATAATCACAAAATTTCAAAACCAACAGACGGGGGAAACAAAAATTAGAAAACTCTCAACACAAAAATACATAAGAAGCTTTGCATTTCAAATGAAAACCCTTTTTCCCAAAGAAAACCCATCTTCACAACAAATATTTGTTCATTTCTTCATAGTTCCTAGGAAGAATGGAAAAATGACATATATTTCTAGCAGATATACATACCTGCTAGCTAGCTAGCTGCCCACGCTTGTCAAATGTATTCTTTCTATTGAGGGTTATCAAACTGCTTTGGCCTCTGAATACCTACAACTCCTTCCTATTGCTCTCTGGAAACTTGTAAAACGTCGGTGTGGAAAATGGCAAAGAAAATGGGACCTCCTCTAGGCTTTTTGCTATTTGCAAATAATAGTTTCGAATGCCACATTTTGGGTTTTCTATCCATTTCTAAATATGATTTTGAAAACCCACTGGTGCTAACACGTTCTCCCTACAATGGGACAAGTGACGATAAGCAATTTAACGTTCATCCGTCAAGTCTTTTCGTCAGTACGTTTTGTCTATCCGACAATACTTTTTGTTGGAGTGTTTTGTCTAATGTGTGTGATGGGTGATGGGGGTTATGATATAACGTTACATACATAGGTGTGTTTTTCTATACTTTAGCTTTCTCTAGTTTAAGAGATATGTTCATAATAAATTAAAAGAAATTTAAATGTACTTTAATAGTACACTAGCAATCACACCTTAGTGTGCAATGGGTATGCCAAAGAACTGTGTAAGGTCAAGTACGATAAATTTTGGTCTATTTTTTGCATACCTTTATGTAGTACATGAGGTCAATTGGTAGGTCATTTAGCAAATTATGTTGTTTGTGCAACAAAAGTCTCAATGGAGAAGTGATAGCTTCAAATAAACTATGCATCTACTTACATGGATCCAAATATGATTGAAATAAAACCTTTGAATTAGGAAAACAATTAGGCTCCATTACCAACAAGATCATGTTATGTTTTCAATAAGGAGAGAGGGATAGAAAGAGGGAGAGATAGAATGGGGAAGAGCGAGAGAGAAAGGGGGAAGGAGATAGAGATAAAGAGGAAGATAGAGATAGAAATCGAGACAGAGAAGGAGAAGGAGAGGGATATGGAGAGGAGAGGACGGAGAGATAAAGAGAGAGGAGAGATGGAAGAGATAAATATATAGAGAGGGTAAGAGAGGGAGATAGATGGATGGATATAGAGAGGGAAACATGTATAGAGATAAAGGGGGAGAGAAGAAAATAGAGGTAGAAATAAAGATAGAGTGAGAGAGGAAGAGGGAGACAAATAGATAGAGAGAGAGATATAGGTAGAGGGAGAGATAAATATAGATAGATATAGTGAGGTAGAGAGGAAGAGATAGAGAGGAAAATATAGAGAGATATAGAGGAAGAGGGAGAGGGAGAGATAAAGTGGTGCAATCACAGTAGGAGGGTCCTCAAAGAGAATAGTTTGGACCGTGCAGCAAGAATTACATAAAAGAATCCACTCGAAATATGGAGGAAAATGTAGATTCAAACATTCTTATTATCATAAATTTCAATTACAATCGACCGGCAACATTCAGATTCACAAATTGGGCTCACAGGCCTGATACAACGTGCTCGAAATACAGTACTCCTATGTGCTCCTAAATGTGAGCTGAAATCTTACATATTGAATCCAATATTCTATTCTACTTGCTATCCTAATGATCTATTACAATGATTTATATCACAGTCGAGATCTAGAATCATCCGCGTCGTCCAAAGATCATTAAAATCTCCGATGAAGGAAACGTAACATGCATGAAATAGGTTGGCCTTCAATTTGAATTTCTCCTCGGCAGGTGCATATGATGAAGTGTGGACCTAAATTAAGGTTGGGGACACTCCACGGAACAATTCAAAACACAGCGCGAGGATCCATAAGTTATGGGAAGGATCCACAAGAGATCAAATTAGTTGTTAGGATCGAAACTGCTTCGATGTTCTGTTCTAGAAACTGTCACTTAATCCGAAAGTGATAACTTGCTGGAAAAAGATCCAATCGTGTTGAAATCTTGGAATAAGGAAAATGAACATATCCATGATGAAAACATAGAGCCACAAGGTTTGGTGAGAAAATATGATGAAATACTGAATCAACCAACTTGAACTAAACAAGAACAAAATTGAAATAAAAATATTTTTGGTTGATGCAGGAATTCAAAGAACCAAGGATGCTCCTACATCATACATCTGGGGTTATTTCAAAAAGTGAGTCCCTCACTTTGTTGGGGCTAAAGGAAAACCAATACGGTCTACCTCAGCCTGAGAAATCCAAGAAGAATCCTCCACTGGTCTGCCTTTCAACTTTACAAGATATTCTTTGTATTGCCTTACACACGTTATCCTCCCATCTCTGATATCCAAAACCTCTTCTATCTCATTTGATTATTGTTTAGGAAACTGTTTCTCCAATTTTTCTTTATTGTCTTCATTGAATTCTAATTCATGGTACCGATGTAGTTCTGTAATGTTGAATATAAGTGATATACCCATACCTTCTGGTAACTCTACTTCATATGCATTTCTTGAATCAAATTTCTTCAAAATCTTACAGGGTCCAAAATTCCTCATTTTGAGCTTATTGTATGTGCCAACTAGAAATCTTTCCTTCCTTAAATACTCCATCACTTCATCTCCAACTTCAAACTCCTTATGTCTCCTCTTTTCATCTGCTCGCTCCTTATACTGTTGGTTCATATCTTCCAATTTCTACTTTACTTGAGCATGCACTTTCTTCATATGTTTGACAAATTCCTCTGATTCTCCACTCCTTTTATCTTCCTTATTGATGTCTCGCAACTCTGATATACCTCTAGGATGAACTCCAGTAGCAATCTCAAAAGATTTCTTTCTAGTACGCCTATCCACTAAATTATTGTAAGAAAAATCTGCTTATGCAAGGACAAATCCCAACTCCCGATCTTCTCCCCAACCAAACATCTCAGCAAATTCCCCAAACTCCTATTTACTACCTCTGTCTTTCCATCAGTCTGTGGGTGAAAATTAGAACTGAACTTTAAATTTCTCTTTAACTTCTTCTAAAGTTTCCTCCAAAAGTAACCAACAAACTTTGTATCTCTATCTGAAACAATACTCCTAGGTAATCCATGCAATCTGACTACTTCCTTGAAAAACAAGTCTACTACATGTACTGCACTTGTTGTCTTCTTACAAGGTATGAAATGTGTCATTTTAGAAAATCTATCCACCACCACAAATATAGAATCATTACCTCTCTGTGTCTTTGGCAAACCAAGTATGAAATCCATGTTGATATCCTCCCAAGATCTCTCTGGAACTATCGAAGGCTTATACAATCCAACATTCTGACTACTCCCTTTTGCAGCTTGACAAACTTTGCAACTCTGCACAAATTTCCTAACATCCTTATGAATCTGTGGCCAAAAGTAATTCTCACTTACCAATATTATTGTCTTATCAATTCCAAAGTGTCCTGCCAATCCTCCAATATTTTTTTCTTTCACCAAATTATCCTTCATTGAACTTTGGGGTATACACAACTAATTCCCTTTGAACAACATATCCTCTTGAATGAAATAATCCAACCACTAAATCCTATCCTCCAAGACTGGTTCTTTACAAGCTCTCCAAGGTTCTGTAAAATTCGGGTCTTCCTCATACAAGTTCTTCAATTCATCAAAGCCTAATACCTCCACTCTCATTTTTTCCAGTAAATCCCTTCTCCTACTCAAAGCATCAATGACTCTATTCGACTTTCCACTCCTATGTTTCAAAACAAAAGTATAACTCTGCAAGAATTCCACCCATCTCATGTGTCTTTGATTCAACTTACCTTGACTATTCAAATACTACAATGCCTGATGATCTGTATACAGCACAAACTCCTTAGGCAACAAGTAATTTCTCCACTTCTTCAAGGCTTGAACTATGGCATAAAACTCTAGGTCATACTTTGAATACCTTTTCCTAGCATCATTCAATTTCTCACTGAAATAAGCTACTAGTCTTCCTTCTTGACTTAATACTGCTCCAATTGAATTTCCACTTGCATCATAGTCTACCTAAAATACCTTATTAAAGTCTGGTAAAGCCAACATAGGCTACTCAGTCACCTTCTATTTCAACAACTCAAAACTTCAGTCTACTCCATATGTCCACCTAAAATATTTATTATCCCCTCTCATTTTTTTTGTCATAGGACTACAAATAGAACTGAAATTCCTAATGAACTTTCAATAGAAACTAGCCAATCCATGAAATGATATTACATCTCCAATGCTTTCTAGGGTAGGCCATTCAACAATTTCTCTTACCTTCTTAGGATCCATCTCCAATCCATCAGCAGATATCACAAATCCCAGATATACCAATTCTTTCTTCATGAAACTACACTTCTTAATGTTTATCAGCAACTGCTCTTCTCTCAACCTTTGCAAAACTTGTCTTATATGCAAAAAATGCTCTTCTCTAGTCTTACTGAAAATCAAGATGTCATCCAAATAGACAATCACAAACTTACCCAATAATTTCTTCAATACCTCATTCATCAACCTCATGAAAGTACTTGGTGCATTTGTTAGTCCAAAAGGCATCACCAACCACTAATACAATCCTTCATTTGTCTTGAATGTTGTCTTCCACTCAACCCCTTCTTTGATTCTAATCTGATGATAACCACTCTTCAAATTTATCTTTGTAAAGTATTTAGCTCCACTCAAACAATCCATAATTTCATCCATCTGAGGCAAAGGAAATCTATACTACACTATGATTTTGTTTATGGCTCTAGAGTCTTTACACATCCTCCATTCTCCATCCTTCTTAGGTGCTAACACAATAGGTAATGCACAAGGACTTAATCTTTCTCTAATCAAACCCTTCCTCAACAACTCTTGCATTTGTCTATTCAACTCTTCATTCTCTTTCGATGTCATCAGGTGTGCTACTTTATTAGGAAAACTAGCTCCAGGAATTAGATCCATGCAATGACTAATACTCCTCACAAGTGGCAATCCATCAGGTACATTATCTGAAATGATAGCTTCATATTCTGCCAACAATTCCTTTATCTCCTCCAGTTGCTCTTCTACATGCTTCAAGATTTTAGCCTTCTTAGGAACCAAGGCATAGCACATGTTCTCATGTCTCAGTCCATCCAGAAATCTCCTTCCATCAACCAAACAATTCTAGCACTCGTGCAAACCTCAACTTTAGGAACATCCTCCAAGGGCAACAAAGTCTGCTTCATCCTATTAGCTACAATGGTATATGTGTCCTTCTTTCCATCATGAATAGCCTGTCTATCATACCGGTCAATGCCTTCCCAAAAAAACATGACATACATCCATAGGCATGATATCACATAAAACTTCATCATGATAATTTCCTATCTTCAATTTCATCAAACATTGTTCACTTACCAGCACTATAACAAATCCCTATCATTAGCTCTATTTTTTGCTTCCACCCACTGTTTTAATGTATTTTTCTCCAACTTTTTGAAAAATTCAATGTTATTTATCAGGCTAGCACCATTTTTGGTGTTTCTTGCACCAATCAGGACAAGTAGGCGCTAAATTAGGTGCTAATTAGCGTCGGATTTAGCATCAAGTTTAGTGTTGGATTTAGCACCGGATTTAGCACCAAATTTAGCGCTAGGTTTAGAGCCAAGTCAGCAATGTCCTCCACTATTTGGCGTACACCTCAATTATCAACCAAGTCTGTGTATACGTCGCACTACCGCTCGACAGGTTGAAGAGTCCGGTGGTATGGCGGTAAGCGCACTACCGTTCGGCTACTAGAAGGCTTCTGCAGGGTGGCGATATACCGCACTACCTCCAGATAGTCAAAATCCTCTCGTAGTATGGCGGTATACACCACACTACCGCTAGGCAGTAAAAAATCTCCCACGGTATGGCGGTATGGATTTAGCGTCGGATTTAGCACCGAATTTAGCGTCAGGTTTAGTGTCGGGTTTAGCACCTATTTTAGCGCCAGATTTAGCGTCAGGTTTAGAGCCAAGTCAGCAACGTCCTCCACTATTTGGCGTACACCTCAGCTCTCAACTAAGTCCGTGTATACCTCGCAATACCACTCGACATGTTGAAGACTCCTACGATATGGCAATAACCGCATTACTGCTTGACTACTAGAAGGCTTCCGCAAGGTGGCGGTATATCATGCTACCACTAGACAGTCAGAAGCCTCTCGCAGTATCGCGATATACCGTGCTACCACACTTCTCTCACAATCATCCAACGGTACAAAGATAAAATCATGAACTTAACACATTATTTAGAATTTATTTTTCACAATAATATATGAATGGTTTGGAAGAAATGTAAGAGGCGGATATTTTTTAATTGAAAAAAGTCTTAGAGTGGGTGGAATCTAATGTAATATCACAATCACAATCACAATCACACAATTTTTTTAAATTATAATAATTAAAATCATAATTTAATGATTAAATTATATATTTAATTCATGTTCATTTTAGTTTTATTTAAATAAATATTTTTTTATATATATTTTAAAATTAATAATTGTTAAAGATATTTTTCATATTTTTATTTTATATAAAATAACATCAATAGTTTTTAATTATTAATTGAACATACAAATTAATAAATTTAGTAGATAATAGTAAAAAAAAATTATAAAATATATGTATTTTGTTTTCTAAATTTGTTTGAATATTTGATTAAACATATTTGAGTTTTTTCACATCAATATTTTTGTCGCCATGATGAGTTAGAACAAAATACCCAAGCCCTAATTTTCAACTCTCATTTTCACTTGGTTTTTTCGAGCTCCCTTGCCCTGCACATGCCGCCATCATTAGAGTTTGAAACCTCGAGATTTTTGAAGGATTCTCTGTCAATTTTCTCACTACTTTTGAGTGTTTTCTTCATAGAAATTTATGTTGAGGCTGAATCAGGTAAAGCTTTCATGGTTCATCATTTGTTTCCACTTATCTAAATGTGTTTTCAAAGATATTCCTTCTTGGATTCTCATGCATTTTTCTCTTGCTTTACTCTGTCGACGCCTTGCTTGTCTTGAGGCTGACATCAAAGCACTTCTAGAGCTCACATTTCTTCGAACCACAAGAAGTTGAGTAAGTTTCTATGCGCCATTTCTTTGTATCATACCTCTATTTTTTGTCAAAACAAGCTCGATTTGGACTCAATAGATACGAATGAATGGGTGTTTTGTTTCAACCATGCATCCTTATTTTGAAATCCTTCTATCTTGGCTCGACTTCTCTAGACTTAACTCACTAGAAAAATAAATGAAACAAATCATACTCTCCATATTTGGTTTGATCAAACAATGAAAGATTTTTTAATTTCTTTATTTTTTCTCTTTCCTAGTGATAGCTTGGCTGCGACCTTTACAAAACGTTTTTCCTATTTCCAAAAAGAATAGAGTGTAAAATTTTCTTTATTATATTTTTGAGCCTCCTTCAAGGCTCCATGATTATGGTTGTGGGCTCTATTCAATGGCATTCTGGGTTTGTCTTTGATCTGGGGTTTTTCGAAAACCCATGAATCATTTTACTTGGCAACTTTGAAAGAAAAGAGTTATGTATTCGACCACCATGATGAACTAGGGTTTGAGCATTCTCCATGCATTTTTCAGTTGATCCCTCCATGATTGGGGTTGAAATCCTCCTACAACTGGATGGTAAGTTGATTCTTGAGTATTTTGTAGCATTTTCACTCCATTTTTGAAGGGTTTCGAGGCTTCTTGGACGTAGCCTCTCTAATTTTTCTGATGCATTCTTCTCTTCATTTCTTTTGTGGAAGCTTTGCTTGCTCTTGGCTGCCATGATTGAGTTTTTTGAAGCTTCCCATGGTGAAAAATAACTTGCATATTCAATGAAAACAAACAAACTCGAGCTCAGGTAAGCTCTATGTCGATGTATACCTTGATTTTCTCTTCTTTTTTTCTGTGAATCAAAGCTCATTTTGAGCTCTCTCCATTCAACACAATGGAAAAAATGCTCTATTTTTCTATGTTTTCAAGCTTCATTCTTGTATGCTCGGTCTCTGGTCTTTCTGTAAGAAAAATGAAAAACCCTCTATGGAACTTGTATTTTCTTCAGAAGATAGTATTTTATGTACAACAATGGAAGAAATACCTTTTATCATGGTTGCGGCCATGCTTGCATTTAGTTTTCATTTCCATAAGAATTTTAAAAGGAAATATGACAGTGCTCCTTCATTTCTAGGTATTTTTCTATTTTTGAGGGTTTGTTTCACATAGGCCGAGGCTCTATATTTCCTTTCTTGGAGAAAATGAATACTTAAATCTTCATCTTCTTTGTCATCTATTGATTTAAATCATAGCATCATTATGCATGACTTATATAGGCTTTCATGAACCTTTTGAGTTGCATACACTTGTTGCATACTTTAATCTTATGTAGCCTTTAAAAGTGGAAATGGCACTACATTACCTTATATTGATGATAGCTTGTCTTTGAATCAACAAAGTTCTTGCCATGTCCATAATCTCTTTCCAACATCATTACTATCAACTTTTGCATCACTTTATGCTTCATGTAGTTCTATCACTTTGAAATACTTCACATGTATCTTTTCACACTATTACTAGCATGATGAGTTGCTTTACCAAGTCTTCCCTTGACATGATTACCAAGAAATCCTTCTCAAAGGCTGCCCTTCATGATTGTCCTACATTCATTTGTAGAATCATTGGTATCTCCTCAAGCCATCATGCATTGGTTGTTTATCAGAGTGTGCATTATAGTTTTTGAATACTCATTGTATTAGTAGAAAGATGATTACCAATGCATGTTAGTTACTCATATGCATCAATGTGCTTTCCTTCTCATGCATTTCTCTTTGGGACAACATACTGACATGATGGCTTTGGCCTTGCATTCAAGTGTTCACCTTGTACTGCTCCATGTAACTCATGATAGATCTTGATAGATCTTGATAACTTGTAAGACCTCATTGAGTAACTCAACCATAATTATTATCCATAATTGAACATGATGCATATGTGATTCAAAGTTCATATTATCACAAAAATCATCTATTTCTTGGGAAGAGACAAATTATTTCATTTTTGAATGATTGTTGTCCTTGTTCTTGTTCCCTTCTTTACTAGCTCCTTGAAAATGTTGACAATGAAATACAACTCATATCATTATTAAAATAGACTTTGGATCCAACTTAAGAATATTGAAAGACATATCCAGCAGAGTAATATTTCTAAGCAGCCTATTGTTTGATTCATTGTGAAAGATGCAAAGTAAATTTCTTGATAACTCACACCATTTTGTTGCATCTTTTGAATCTGATAATGAAATTTGATCAACTAGTATAATTCCATATTGATGTAATGCATCAAGAATAGTCTTATCATTGATTTGATCAAGTTGCTCAATTTCCTATCCCTCCTAAAACATGAGGGAAACATGTTGGGCTCAACCCTCGTGGGAGCCACATTTTACTCCACATGTTGTAATCAGCTAAAACAAAACAATAACAAAGTTATGTCCTATATCTACACAAAGAAAAAACATGTTAGATAAACAGAGCATATGATAGATGTGTTTGATAACTCTTTTTTTTTCTTGGACATCTATGATATGCTAGCTATTTAATGTTTATAAGGATCATATTATATGTTTACAGATGTTTTCCTATGTACTGATTGGTGATCCTTCATTGCTCTAACCAACTTCTTCTCACAAATACAGGGAAACTCGGAGTAGCAAGGGCAAGTGACAACTGGAGGATGGATGGGAAAGAGGACTAAAGCTGATTCAAGGCAACTCAACTGAGATTCGTCATTCAGAATGACGGGTCCCTCTTCTTTACATATGCATTTCCTTTTATCTGTAAATGTATAATTTTTTCTTTATATGCATAAAAATAGTCAGTCCCTCAGCTTGTGAGGGACACTATACACTTATGTTTATCAATAAAGACTACCTTTGCAATAAATTTTGACTCTCTTTTCTATTGTATGCAATTCCCTTAATCAAATAAAGCAATTTTTTGATACTCTTTTTTATGCACATGGATGAAACTTAGCAGAAAATGATATGCACCTTTTATTGTTTAAATGAAAACACAATCATAAGTCTACTTAATTTAGTTGGAAGAAAAATTAGGTAACAATAATTATCTTGTTATTTAATCATATGAGTTAAATAATTAAATTACTTAATCTATAATCATATGAGTTATTTAAGAGGTGTGATATATTTAACTAATTAAATTGAAATAAAACATATTATTTAATTTACTTACTCTATAATCATATGAGTTATTTAAGAGGCATGATATATTTAACTAATTAAATTGAAATAAAAAATATTAAATTAATAAATGGAAGCAAAAAAAGAAGCATTTTTAGAAGCAAAAAAGGAAGCAACAATGGAAGCCAAACTAGAAGCAAACCAGAAGCAATCTTGTAAGAAAAACTTGGCATTATCTAGGAAGCAAAAATAGAAGCAATTAACTAGAAGCAAAAGTGGAAGCAAAAATGGAAGCAAAATCAGAAGCAAAATCGGAAGCAAACCTTGAAGCAAAACCAAAAGCAAAACTGGAAGCAAACTTGGAAGCAACACAAGAAGCAAAACCAGAAGCAAAATCGGAAGCCAAAGTAGAAGCAACAAAATTTAGCGCTAAATCCGGTGCTAAATCCAACGTCGAAGTGAGCATTCCAGTTTGCGCTGAGTTTTGCACCGACAGAAGTGTCCAATTCCTGAACTCAAATGCACTAAAATCCATCGCTATTTTAGGCACTAATTGCTTGTTCTGTTGTAGTGTAGTATCTTATGCTCATCTTGAATCCATGCTATTTGATAAGGCTTCGGGTGTTTCAATCTCTCCAACTTCAATTTGGTCACCATTTCTTTAGAAACGAGGTTCTCGAAGCTTCCATTGTCAATAATCACTCTGCAACATTTACCAGCTACCTTGCATCTGGTCTGGAACAAATTCTTTCTCTGCAATGGTTCCTGCTCCATCTCACTTTGACACAATACTCTTTTGTTCACCAACACTTCTCCCTCTTTTGATTTATTAGATGATCCAGCATGATCCTCCTTAACAAAGGTTGTTCTTCTACTGTTCTTTGTCTTTCTGCTTGTCTCTCCCTGATTATATTCAAATGCTCTATGTCCTTCTCCACCACACTTAAAGAAAGTTCCCCTGAATACTATTTTATCCTGCCCTCTATCACCTTTTCTATAACCCTTATTCTGGTAACCACCATATCCTCCTCTCCGATAAGAGTTTCCATCATCTCTATGGGACAATTATCATTCTTACTGACTTCCTTATCTTTATTTTGATCTGCAAAAGATCCTCTTCCTCCTCCAGTGAAAATTATTCCTCTCTAGAATCTTCCATCTCTTCCTCTTTGTCTCTTCTCGTGTCTTTTATTCAGCTTCTCTTCTACTTTTAGGGCACATTAATATGCCTCCTCCACACTCATCAACTTGATCAAACTGATCTCATCCTATATAGACAGCTTCAAGCCATTCACATATCTGGCTACTTGCTCGATCTCATCCTCCAAATGTCTGGATCTAATATTCAACTTGTAGAACTCCTCAGTATATTCTATCACACTTGACTCCTGCTTCAAATTCTGCAAATTTTAGAACAAACTCATTTGATAGTCTGCGAGCATAAACTTCTTCTTTAACTTATTCACCATCTGATCCCATGATTTTATCTTCTCCTTTCCTCTTCTTTGCCTATCTGTTTGCAAATGTTCCCACCAAAGGGACGCATGTCCTTTCAACTTTTTACAAGAAAATTTCACCTTCTTGTCTTCGGTGGTACCTTCAAAATCAAAATACTTCTCCATATCTAGTATCCAATCAAGCAATTCATCTAAATCCAACTTACCACTATAATCTGATGGATTGAAATATGGTTTAGTATTTACTCTTATTAGGGCTCTTATGAACCTCTCTTCTCCCTGATCGAGGCCAGGTTGATTTTCTCTTTCCCCTTTTTCATGTTCTTCTACCTCTTCATCACTCACATCATCAACTGGTTGACCTCTCCTGTGGGCCATTTCAACTACTTCTAATCTTGCAGCAATTCCTCTCAACATCTCCATTATAGTTGGGTCTGTATTTCCACTCACTCCATTTCCTCTACCATTCCTTCTTCTCACCATCTTTACACAAGTCCTCTACAGCTACAGGTTAGATCCCTAGTCTACCACCCCACAACAAATCTTCAATAGGACTTCGTAAACTCTAACGATCTCTCATGGAATGAATCTCGCTCTGATACAAATTTGGTGCAATCACAGTAGGAGGGTCCTCAAAGAATAGTCTAGACCGTGTATCAAGAGTTACACAACAAAAGCCACTCAGATTATGGAGGCAAATGCAGATTCAAACATTCTTATTATCAAAAATTTCAATTACAATCGGTCGGCAACATCCAGGTTCATAGATTGGGCTCACAGGATTGATACAACATGCTCGAAATACAGTATTCCTATGTGCTCCTAAATGCGAGCTTAAATCTTACATATCGAATCCAATATTCTATTCTACTTGCTATCCTAATGATCTATTACAATGATTTATATCACACTTGATATCTAGAATCATTTGCATCGGCCAAAGATCATTACAATCTCCGATGAAGGAAACGTAACGTGCATGAAATAGGTCGGTCTTCAATTTGAATTTATCCTCAACAAGTGCATATGATGAAGTGTGGACCTAAATTAAGGTCGGGGACGCTCCACAGAATAATTCAAAACACAACACGATGATCCGCAAGTTACAGGAAGGATCCACAAGAGATCAAATTAGCCATTAGGCTCGAAACTGCTTCAGTGCTCTGTTCTAGAAACTATCACTTAATCTAAAAGTGATAACTTGCCAAAAAAAGATCAAATCATGTTGAAATCTTAGAATAAGGAAAATGAACATGTCCACAACAAAAACATAGATCCACAGGGTCTGGTGAGCAAATATGATGAAATACTGAATCTGCCAACTTGAACTAAACAAGAACAAAGTTGAAATGAAAATATTTTTGGTTGATACAGGATTGCAAAGAACCAAGGATGCTCCTGCACCATAAAGAGATATAGATAGTGAGATAGAGTGATAGAGAGATAGAGATATAAGGAGATATAGAGAGGGGACGAGAGGGAGAGAGAGAGAGAGAGAGACAAAGATATAAACAAATAGAGAGAATTAAAGGTAGGTAAATAGAGATGGAGAGGGGGAGAGAGAAATAGAGGGAGATAGAGAAAGGGAGAAAGTAGTAGGGGGAGATAGATATATATGAGAAGAGAAAGAGAGAGATAGAGATATATGGGAAGAGAAAGGGAGAGAGAGGTAGAGATAGAGAGATAGATTAGGGGGATAGGGAGGGAGCGAGGGAGGGAGAGATGCACAGAGAGAGAGAAGGGGGAGATAGAGAGAGAGGGAGGGAGAGAGATAGGTAGAGGAGAAGAGAGGGAGAAGAGGGGGGAGAGGGAGAGAGATAGGTTAAAGAGGAAGAGAGAGAAGAGGGGAGAGAGGGAGAGAGGGAGAGAGATAGGTAGAAGAGGCAAAGGAAGAAGAGGGGGAGATAGGAAGAGTTATATGTAGAGAGGGAGAGAGATAGGAAGAAGAGGCAAAGAAAGAAGAGGGGGAGAGAGGAAGAGCAATATGTAGAGAGGGAGAGAGAGACAGAAAAAGATGGGAGAGAGAGGGAGAGATAGATCGATATATATAGAGGGAGAGAGACATAGAAAGGGGGTTATATAGAGAGATAGAGGGGGATAGTGAAAGATATAGAGAGATAGTGATAGGGGTAGAGAAAGCTATGGATAGAAATAGATAGAGAGAGGAGTGAGAGGGAGATAAAGAGAGAAATAGAGATAGAGATATAGATTAGGATATGTGGAGGGAGAGATGAAGTGAATGAGAGAGATAGGGGAGAGGGAGGGATAGCTCAATGGATAGAGAGGGGAAGAGGGGGTGAAATAGATAGTGGAGAGATAGAGAGATAGAGAGTGATAGGGAGAGATATATCAATCACCCTCCCTATATCTCTATTTATTCATCTTTATCTCTTTATATCTCTACCTCTCTCTATCTCTTTGTCTCTCTCTATCTATATGTTTCTATTTTCCTTTATCTATTTTTTTCTATCTCCCTCACTATCTCTACCTCTTTCTCAATTCCTCTTTATTCCTCTATATCTCTACCTATCTCTCTATATATGTATCTCTCTATATCTCTTTGTCTCCCTCTTTATCTCTCTATTTCTATTTATATCTCTTTATCTCTCTATCTCTATCTTTATTTCTCTCTCTTCTCTCTTTTTTTCTCCCTATCCCTCTTTTTATCCCTTTATTTTTATCTTTGTTCCTCTCTCTTTATCTATCTTTGTCACTTTCTCCTCCTTTTTCTCATTTTTCTCCCTCTCTCTTACTCTCTATTTTTTCTCTCTCCACCTATATCTTATCTCTATCTCCCTCTCCCTTTTCTCTTCCTTTCTCTTTCTCTCTTTATCTCTCTATATGTTTATCTCCTTAAGTGTGCAATGGGTACATTGAAGAGGTCTTAAAGATTAATTATCATATCCTTAATAAAATGGCATGCTACCTTAAGCATAACTCCCCAAGGATACATGCCATCCTTGGATTGTTGACATGAAATAACCAATAAAAAGTTACTTTCTCTTTTCTCTCTCTCTTTTCCTTTGTGTATTATATTTCTTTCTCGTGCTCTATCTCTCTTTATTTATTCATCTCTTTCAATCTCTATCTCTCTCTCTCAATATTTATCTATCTAAATTTGTCTCTCTCTCTCATTATCTATCTTTTGAGTTTCTCTCTCTTTATTAGTTGATAGGCTACATATAGTGTGAGATTTGAGCCTAACACAAGGCTCATGCCTACAAACCGCTATTGATTCATTGGAAAACAAGTTTCAACTACCATTTAATGGTAAATGGACTATAGTTTAAAGGTAAAATCCTCTAAAATATTAGGTAAAAGCCTCCAAAATCTCACTTATCACATAAAATCCAAATAAATATTGATTTGACAACTAGATGAGAACATTTTATTTCCATTTGCAGTACTTTTTTGTCAATTTGATGGCAACTTTCTTTTTTCATTTACTTTGGTTTATGTTTTAAATTTGTATACAAATATTTTATAATTGAATAATACTTAATTTCTTTGAAGAAAAAATATAGATTTGTCTAAATTTATTTCATTCCCTTATTCAACACTTATTATTAATTGTTTAATGTACCCACATGCAACTAGAATTTTTAGCACATCCATGCAAAAACACATACTTTCTAACATATTAACATACATATAGTTTTCTATCGACATAATTCGTGAACCCCCTTTAGGTGCAAGTGCTAGTATATATACCTCTCTCTATATAGAATTGTCTCCCCCTCTATCTCTCTTTCTTTTTTCTAATCTCTCCAAAGATCAATTAAAATATCAAAAAATATATATATTAATTTCATCTGTTCTATATAAAAATATATTAATTATTAATTATAATAATTTCATATTTATGTTTATTAATTTTTATTATAAAATATAATATACAATAATAATAATATAACCTATATATACTATTATATATAATAATTAATATAATCATATTTATATATTAATTTTTTGTATTATATAAAAAAAAAAATTATTGATTATTAATTATAATAATTTTATATATGTATTTAATAGTTTTGTTAAGGAATATAATATATAATAATAAGTAGTATAATTATATTATATAAAATATATTATATATATTATATGTAGGATAAAGGATGTCGTAATATTAAAACCTAAGTGTGCTTATTATTAGGATCTTGGCCGTAATTTTCATTTTAATAAACATACTCTAAAACCCTCATTGAAACCTTATTTTCTAGCTACAACTCACCAAATTGGAGAAGTGAAAGAGTAATACCAGAAAGGAAGAGTTTGGAGGAGTGAAAACCAATAGTGGTAGGGAAAGTAGCCAAAAATGATGAAAAACAACCAAAAAAATGGCAAAAAAATGATGAACAGTTCAGATTCGTTTAATCGTCTTGCATTGATATGAATGATGTGCCAACAAATCTAATTGAATATGTGAAAGTAGTTGTAGACGCTTAAAAATGTCTTGAATGATATCATGCACTCGAATATGGTATACTACATCGCTTCGTCCTAAAACCCATTCTCTTTTCACTTAATTAATTGAATTAGCCTAGCTATTTAATTAATCGCATCACTTTCATCTATTAATCTGATTAATCTAATTGTGTTAATTCATCCCTTTAATGCTAACATTTCATCCTATTAAATTGAAAAAATCAAATTATTTAATTAAATAACCCTGAGTTATTTAATTAAATATCATAACACCTTCCCCTTTTTCATTTATCATTTATTTAATGAATATCCTTATTGCCTTAATTTGCATAATTAAAAATTTGTTTTAATTATCAATTTAATAATTAATCTAATTCTCCCAATTGCAAGGGAATATTCCTCCTTTGCGCATTCCTCCAAAAGGGAATATTCTCATGAAATATTCCTTCCCCTCTGAACATTAAAATTTGGTTTTAATTAACTAAATATCTAATTTTCCTCACCCATGAGAATATTCTTTGAGAATATTCTCTTTCTTCACTCATTTGAAAAGGGAATATTCCTTTTTGAAACAAACTTTCAACAAAGCTTCTTATGCAAGTTTTGAAAGTGTGTTTGTTTGGATGAATGTAAGCCCTTGATTAAATATCATCTTACATCCTCAACCCTTGATGGGAATCCATTATCCATGCCTCCATCTTCCTTCCATTATGACTATTGATTGACCCTTTTGATCTTGGCCATCATTTTCATTTTTCCTATTCTTTAAATAGAGCTTTCCTCTATTGAATAGGGATCCATCTTTTAATATTAAACTTATGTTGCTAAAATAACTCTCATCTTGCACTCACATTTTATGTTTTAAAATAATTTTAGGTCATTTTACATGCATATTAGCTTAGAACATCCATGAATGGCTTCCATGGTAACTAAGTTGCATCTATTTAGCATATTTTGAAACTAGGGTTTGAATCTTTCGAATCTTGCATACATTTAGAATAGCTTTGCATACACCCAAATCGATCATCTTAGCACATATCATGTTAAGTTAGCTTTCATCATGTTAATTTAGCTTTTACATCATGTTTCACAACGTTTCTTTCGTTGGTTTGATCGATTTTCTTCAATAAAACTGATTGAAACAAGCTCATTTATCCACGGGATTGGGAAAGGGTCGTCATTCCACATCAATGCGACACCACTCTAGATTTCATCATTGACAAGTGTTTCAAAACTTATGGGGCAATTATAACCCATTTATGATGCTTTATTTCACATTTTAGGACCAAACTAGATTTCTTTTGGGCTTAAAATGAACATTCAAATTGGTTAAAACTGAACCCTCACATCATTATGCTTGTTGGTTTGAAATTGAACAAAACAATCTACATACTTCATTTGGTGCTTAAAACAAATTCATTATTCTTTTCAAGGTTAAAATGAACATGTTTCTAATTTACTTGTGTATGCTTGTTGTGTGTATCCTCTCCCCTTGTGCTTCGTGTGATCTTGGGTGAAGAGAAACATTCAAGTATACCTTTTCTTATTGGAAGTGCTTATCCTCTCCCCTTGCACCTTTTGGAAATCTTGGGTGACAAAAGAATTTTACGCTTCAAACATGTGTTACCTTTAGCAGGTCTTCCTCCCAACTTGTGAGAGGGAATGACCCAAGTGGTACATTCATTTTGGTCCGCTATAGAAATAATTGGTGTGATGATATTCTAAGGGTTGGGAGGCCTCTTAATCGGGTGAATTCAGTGCATGTATAGCACCAGTTTATCCTGAAATTTCGAATTAAGAACCTTGTTTGCAGTGGTTCGCCATTTCCTTTGAAGTGTATTTTGAAGTAGTGCATTGGAATAGTACCATTCCAAGAAGTTACTTACCTTGTTTTTTTTTGGTTGAGGCAATAAAGCAAATGGGGAAGGGACTCCTTTTCTTGGTGTGTCAAGACATTACATTTCCTTGACATAGCTTATTAATCCATTCCATCTTCTCGGATTAATCATCTCTTAGGAGATGGTGGTAAGCAGGCCTACTAAGAAATGCATACCTTCACTAGGGTTATTCATGCTTGTGAGTCAATTTAATACTTGTTTGATTCCAAAACATTGCAAACATCAACGATCTTTTCTCTAAATTTCAAACCCTTTGGTTTAATCATGGATACCCTTTGAAAAAATCCTTGATATTGATGCTTGTCCTAAGGATTTCTATCCTTAGAAACTTCTAAATATTTTGGCTTACATCTCAATCCATACTTCCCAAAGTTAACCTCGGCAGTTATTCCCCTGACTTCATCCTTTTCACAAAGTGGACCTTGTGAGAGGAATGATGTTTTTGACATAGATATTTTAGTTTGAAACTTAAGAAATACAAGTGTTTATGGTAATAAGAAACTCATTTAAGCAAGATAAATTGACAAATTAAACCCCACATGACCATTTGGCGTCTGATCGATAAGTTAAACAACCAAACCTCACACCCACTATTATTCAACCAAACTTTGAACTAATAGAAGGAGAACAAACAGATATAATTAGTAGATTGAGAAGCTTCACTTTTGAAACAAAGGAAACACCAATCTAGTGGAGAAACATAGCAAACATCTTAGAAAAACAAGAGGAAAATTACTGATATTGTAGTCGAAAGGCCCATATTACCACCTCTTGCATGGCAATAAATATCCTCTTTTTCACAATCTTATGCTTCTCTAAATTATCTCTCACAAAAATAAAAAATTCCCCAAGAGAAAGTCTACATGTCATTGTTTCAAACTTAGACATCATAGTGCAAAGTATATTTGGAGACGTATCTTAAAGAATCACCGCAACCAAGATAGATAAATAAGGAGACATTTTCTACATTATTTCATAGATGAACCAGATCTACACATTTTACAAGAACTTCTCCTTAATCATTAAGTCCTTAGGGTTTGAACACTTTAGAGGTATAGCATGTTTCTCACCACCTTGGTCTTGTAAAACAAAGGTTCACTCTAGGTCAATATTGGGTCAAACATTTCATCCATCCTTCATCAAATTTAATCCTTCACTTTACCAAACATTGCAAACTTTTTAACACACCAACACTTTGGACTTAGACATCTATCAATCCAAACCCTAACTTAGCTACTTTGTGTGTGAAATGAATCCTTTTCCATGCATTTTGTTGAGTTAGTTATCACCATTTGTGGACTATTTTATCTTGAAGGTCACAAGTCTACCTTAAATATTTGCAAGCTCATTATCATCTTTATCAAACCAATAAAATATCTTGGTCTCAAAGTGTTGTCCCAAAAGTTTGCAAAAGCTCACGTTCCATATCATTCACCCATTTCATCATCCACTTCACATCATTGCTCCAAAATGACTTAGAATGTCCCTTTTACCTAAATTTGAGTCAACTAAAGAGTTTAAACATTACAAATCTCAACATAAATCTCCCATAGGTGACCCATAATTTATAGTAACAACAAGAGAATCATGGAGAAAACCAAATTTACATCCACCACCAGTGATATCAATCCTTGAGAATTCAATCCATAGAGCCATTCTAGCCTCTTATAGAAACCACAAGATCTAGTGGGACCATATGAGGTAGAAGACATCACCAACAATCCACTTGAGCTTACTAAGGAAGAACTCCTTGAGTTAAAAAAAACTCATCAACCCTTAGAAAGTATGTCTCCAACTTTTCTCGCACAAAACTTGACACAAGAATTAACCCAATCTACAAATCAATTAACTCCATCCCTTGTGCCAAGTCAATCCTTAACATCTAGTCTTGCAACTAGGCTAGGAACCAACCTTGGTCTAACTTCATGCCTAGGAACAAACACAAATTTGGGTATTCACAACACGAACACTCTATTAAACACCAATCTTCCCCAAAACACAAGTTGGACACCAACATTTGGTAAAATACTTGCATGCCATGATGCTACAATAACCTCGACATTTCAAGCGCAACCATCTTCATTTATCACCAAAAATACCCTAAGTGTGCCTAACATTACACAAGGTAATGTGAACCAAGTGCCTCAAATAGGACAACAAGTTTAATTTAACACCTCATGCAAAGTCAACCCTTGACAAATGGTTCCAAAAAACCCATTGACACATCAAAACAAGTGGTTACGTAAACTACTCAAGTCAATCCACCATCCATAATCAACCCAAATCAAAATAACCCCTTGGTCATGAACCCCATCACCCAAGGTAATACCTTGGCCATATCCCAAACACAAGGAAATCCCCAAAACATCGATCAAGGGAACCCTTTCAATCAATGGACTCAAGGTCTTAATGTGCCATTGCCATCGCAGTATCTAATGGCACCATCATCATCTTTCCCCTCGTCCCCTCTCATCATGCAAAATCAAATAGGACCTCAAACTTACATTCCTCCACCTCAATCCACCATCCTACAAGGAAGGATAAACCAAGGGAACCCCCAACCTCTCATCAACCATCTACAACCCATGCAAAACATCAATACCCAAAACCCATTGCAAATATCCCAACAACCAACCGATCTTACATTACAAGCACATGCCTTAGCTTTACAACAAGCACAACAATCTTATCAACAAGTCATCCAACAATAGTAAAAACAACGAGAAACCTTAGCATCACAACAATAACAATAACAACAAAAAGTAGCCCTAGCAACATAGCAACAATAGCAAGCAGCCTTGGCAGCACAACAACAACAAGTAGCCTTAGTAGCATAGTAACAACAACAAGTGGCCTTATTAGCACAAAAACAACAACAAGCCCAACATCAAGCCCTAGTCACCCAAAAACAACAACAAGCACAGCAAGCATCCTTAGCAACACAACAAGTAGCTCTAGTAGCTCAACAATAGCACAAGCCCAACAATAAGCTCAATAGTATGCCTAGCAACAACAATTGTTTGCCCAACAACAACAACAACAATAGGGTTTATACTATAACCCTTAACAAAACATCATCAACCCAAACACGTTAGGAACATATATGCCTCCACCATCACAATATCCCACACCACCAACAGACAATCTATCCACCATCCCACAATATGCAACATGTGTCCCTCCACCAAACCCACAAGATGGTGTATCCTCACAACTTAAAGCATTAACATAAGAAATGCGGGATATCTTGATGGGAAAAATGAACAAGCCCCGTACACAACAAAACCTATGTCCATATCCATTGATTGGAATATCACAATGGTACCATTCCCTCTCAATTTTGAAGTGCCCAAATTTGACAAATACAAAGGGAGAGGAAGTCCTATGGACCAAGACAAAGAGTTTAATGCCATGTGTATGGAAGTCGCCTACAATGAGTCCTATTTGATGTGCCTCTTCCCACGAAGCTTGACAAGACCAACCATCGATTGGTTTTCTCAGTTTCCTTAAGGTATCAAGACTTTCCAAGAAATCACCGATAAATTTATAGATCACTTCTCCTTCAACCTTGGTATGGATGTAAGCTTAGAAGAGTTTTACACACTTAAGCAAAAAAAATGAGAATCTTTTGCTAATTTCTTACAATGATGGATGCAAAGAGCTATCAAAAGCAAGTGGCCTATTCCTGATGAATAGCAAGTGGGAATTATCATAGCGAATGTTGATCCAGATCTATCCTTCCACTTGAAAATGTAATGCATTACCACTAATGATGAGCTTTTCCCTAGGGCCCTTAACATGGAGAGAGCTCTAATCTCATGAGGACACATGCAAGCATATAGATACAACCGCCCATCCTCTAGTTCTAACGACAAGCCCCACTTTTGGGCTAATAACAAGAACATTACTAGTGATGGTGTTATTAATGCAAAGGTGGTTTTAACTACTCCTAGGCAATAAAACACCCAAACCATGAACACAAACAACCATACACGCCATCACCAAAAAATCAAATAACAATCAATGTTGCAAACACTCAACATGGACAACAAAGAACATACAGTGCTCCTAAGCGATAATTCACTCCCTTAGGGGAACCTATTGAGGATGTGTTGAAGAGGTTGATACAATCTAACCTTATCACACTCCCAGATTTCTCAAACTATCAAGAGCCACAAGTCGAACCTCATAGCTATAGAGATGATCATTTTTTTGAATTTAACTAATACAAAGGTCATAACACAAAAATATTTTATACTCAAACATCTAATAGAGGATCTTATTGAACAAGGAGACATTGATATCAATAAAAAATTTGGGAATGAAAATCTAAAAATTTACACAAACCCTATGCCTGATCATACAAATGCAAAAGACTCAAGAAAGGAATCAACCTCAAAAAACATAAACCATATTCATGATACCATGTTGGGACATATTTATTCTATTCATTCATTACAACATGAGGAATCAAACATGTATCAAGATACTATCTTAACACAAAGTCCAAACCCATCAATAGTGTTTAGAAATATTTTATACCATAATGACATCAAGTGGGTATCAGATTGCGATATCTCTCCCACATATGACTCAATTATTGGGAATGTTGAAGAACTTCCAAACGAGCAAGAAATATCCCTTATTACACTCATACCCACAAACTCTTGTGAAGAGTCTTTCACTGATGATATATCATCCACCCAAGGATCATGTCAAGAAGAAGCTCTTGAGGGTAACGAAAGTTACTTTGAATCGAGTCAAGATCAAGAACCCCTATCCCCAGAGTTTCACCAAGAGCTAAGGGGCATCTTCCAAACCATTTTAAACTCCAAATATGTCCCTGATATCACCCCCAAGATGTTTCTTTTTGATGAAAATATAGATGTTCTTCATCCAAAACAAGAGTCTCCCACTCTTGGTATTCCTACACAAGAGCAAGTTATGGTTGAGATTCTTGATTCTTACAATAATTGTGCATCATCGACATCTTTTGAGTCATCATCAACATCTTTTGAAGCACTATCAAAGGATATCGATGTCATAGAATCAAAGCAAACAGTTCATATTCCTAAATAGTGGGAACCCATAGAAATATCATATGTTCATGACAAGTCATATTTAGTGGCTATGGATCAGAGGATACATTATTAGGGTAAAGGATCAGGTATTGATAATACCTTCACAACACTCAGGGCAATCTTGTCTACAACAAACACCAACGTATGGGGCACGAAGGATCCTTATGATGAAAATATTGTCAATGTTACAACTAGCCTTATCATGAGCTGGCATTTGCTCATCATCTCATACGCAAATTGGGATCAACATAAAAATAATAATTCCTATCAAAGTAAGGAGAATATAATCAAAGAAAATGAAGCAGCAACGCAAAAGGGATAAAGCAAATATAAAAGAATACTAAAGAAAAATAAATAAAATCATCCCTCTAAAACTCCATTTGCCAAAGAAACTGTGGGGAAAAATCAAAAAGGGAAATGTATCCATCATAAGCGTCCTAAAAAAAAAATCAAGCTTCTCAAGCAAGGAACAAAGTATATCCAATGGTTGGTCCTAATTCCACGAAACCCATCATCGCTCATCTTCCCAAGTTTGGAGAGTCAAAGGTTCCAAACCATCTACCAATCCATCTCATATTCCTTCATACATGCCACCATCCACTCCATTCATGATATCTAATTCTCACATTGATCATGTGTTGGAAGCTACCCTTCATCATAAGGATTCTAAAGGTACCATATCTCAATTTTCGCACATAGACAAGGTTAATTCTGGTATCCATAAGGCAGATCAGAGTTCTTCAAAATTACATCCAAGTGCTCGTATCTTAGCAGAGAAAATTCTTCAAATAGGATATCGTTGGCACGTTATGACAATGGCCTCTACATCAGTACCACCAGGTGGTTCAACATGGGTAAAATTTTCAAAAAATCAAAAAAATCAAAAATCATCCTCTAGTGAAGACCACTACGGTGGCGCTTTGTGCAAGTACTATGATGAAAACCTAGCAAATAGGTGTAATGGGTATAATCGAGTGTCTATATGATCCTTCTCAAATAGAAGCATCTCATCCTTTTCATGATAAATCCAATGTTCCCTCCATCCATCCAATCTAGATTCATCTAGATATTACACTTTATCTTGATCTTGACATAGATTCGGCTAATACTTCAACTCTACTCATGGAAAACTTTTGATAGGATCTTTATCATTTTATCTCATGAAGTCCCATAGCCCATATCTAGTATGATAAAACTCTATTGAACCCTTCACATATACATTTCCTATCTTGGTTTGTCCATTGATCTATGAAACATTGCTAGACACTGGGAATGGGTTATTGCACTCTTGTTTTCGAATAACTCTTGATCCATGTCTTTTATCTCACAATGTGATTGAAATCATGATCTAGGTATCATTTACCTCTAAATCTCACCGAAAATCAAAAAAACATTCATAAAATCTCATCAAAATCCAAAAACATTCAAAATCATGTACAACTAAAATCCAAAAACATTTGAAAATTATGGTAAAAAAAATCCAAATCATCCAAAACACATCAAAAGCCCTAAAAATTTCAAAACATCCAAAATCCAAAAATAGAACCATGTTAAACTATGAGTCTCTGAGCTTGAATGTAGGCAAGGCCATCATTGATGTGCCCCTGAGACACCCTAGGTCAGTCCTTTAGGAGTTTGTCATAATAAATCTGACAAGCCATCAATTGTCCATATCTCATTACCAATAAGTCAAGTTACTCGAACTACGTGGTCTCTGTGTGTATAACGTAGGAAAGTCTAATCTTTGATTAGCCCCCAAGGCCCCTAGGATAGTCTTTTAGGTTAGGTTCTTGGTCGAAATTTGAAAAAACCCTAAACATTCATAAAAACTCGAAAAACACAAAAACATTTAAAAACTCAAAAAATACAAAAATATTTGAAAACTTAGAAAATAACAAAACTTTTGAAAACTAAGAAAAACACAAAACATTTAAAAATTGAAAAAACCCAAAACATTGGAAAACTTAGAAAAACCCTAAACAGCCTCAAATAATCTCAAAACATACATTCACATAAACACTCAATAAGACCAAAAATAGCCTCAACATTTTCAAAACATCAAAAACATTGAAATATTTTGAAAACTCTAAAACCATCCATCAATTTTTGCTTTCACTCTCAATAAACCTTCATCCATAATAAATCAAGCATCATCTTCAAACTTTGGTAAAACAAGTAGAAAACAAGTATCGCAAGTCGTAAAGTAAAAACCTAAGTATCAAAATCTAAAGTCTACATCATAGGTAAATGAGTCAGTGAAGTTTGTATCAATAGCTTATCACACACCTCATACTAATAAAAACATATGATCAACATGTCCTAGGATGCATCCTTCCTGCGATGGACATCAACATCAAAAATCGCCTTAGCTATGTTAAAACTGGCAAGAGATATAGATAACACTAATTGTTTGTCTTTGATCTTTTCTTACTTATTTACCCATTTTGAGGACCTCTCGATGATGTCTAAATGATTTAGAGAGAAAGGAATGGGAAATCGATCATTATCTTTATTTTTTGTGCTTGTGGGTAATCTTGTAAAATAATATTGACGCATAATTTCTTAGTTGTGTGTAGGGAGATTGTTTGGAGTAAATTGTTGACTATTGTGTATGCTTTGGTATGAGATATTCTAAGCTTCTAAACTATGTTCCAACGAGGTTTTTTTATGTGAAGGTGTGAACAAGAACTATCCTATCTATTTTCAGAGTCAAAGTCCATTACACTAGATACAAGGCCATCCTAGTTATCAATACCTTGATGCATCATGTCTATGTGTTATATCAAACATAAGGAATGACGGAAAATCCCAATCCCAAGATATGAGAAAAAACATCCATCTTATCACCATATCTAATAAAGTCTTGATGGATCATGGACTTGTTGGACTTATTGAATCAATCTTCAAAATCAATGTCAAATCACTCTTATTTCTTCTATATTCTTTCCATGCCAACCCGGTATCATGACAGTCAACAGAAACATCATCATGCATCCATCTTGCATCCACAAAATCATTAGCATGCATATATCTCACATTATCAGAGCATATCTTAATAATGGAAAACATAATCCACTACATCATCATCATCATTTAAGTTGTTTTGAGTAATATAGATTTGTTATTATAAGCATCTTAGTGCATTGCATTATCATTTATCACATCCATATCATGATCATTCATAAACATCCATACTATACACATCATCTATGTATACATCATAAATGGCATGAGAAAAGTACAAAAAAAGAAATGCATCCATCCATACATCCTGCATAAGTATATCATATCATTTACATATCATGGCACATCATAGCATCCATCCCATAACATATCATAGAAATATACTAAAAAAGAATATAACACATCCATTCAATACATCACATTGCATATCATATACATCATAGATCATTATCACATATCACATAAATAAAAGAAGTGCATCACATCACATCATATGCATCCATACATCTATAAAGCATAAAATAAAGGCACATCACATCATGAATCTGTATCATCTCGGATATATATCAAAAAATGACTATCATGGTATAATATTTGAATCAATATGTATGAATATCATCAAAATTTACAATTTACACGAGGCTATCAAAAATGATCCTATGAGTGTATGTCTATATAAATAATTAGGTTATACCACAAAAAGGTGTATGTAGAATCAAAAGAGGTCTACCCTCACTGGCCCTATCACCATGCCCTGGCCAATCAAGTTGTCTAATTGAGGTAGAAGCACATGGTTGTACTTGACGTTGATGCTCAAAATCGGGTTGCCTACAACAGGGAGGGACGTCTCTGTAATACAAAGTCCACCAGTATGCCACCTCCTCGCTTTCCATCCCAAATATTTGTTCTGACACCGTCTGCCTGACCACTCCCTATGCCTATTGAGCTTGTTGCTATGCCACGGCCTCTAACTGATGTCATCGACCGATCTCTTGTGCCAATTATACATCCAAGGTCTTCTTGAGCTAACGCTTGCAATCTCTCTCAACTATGAGTGTCAGCACCTACTACTGAGCTTGATCTCACTTAGCTATCACAACCTATCATTATTGTTGCAACTATTGTATCTAAGCATCTCGGGGATCTGGCCCTGATGGTGGCTATTGAACTGTTGGTGGCAGCTATACTAGTGGTTGTTGGTATAGTGGAGGCACATCGAGGACCTATCCATCATGTTGTTGGCCATCCTGGCCATCCTGTCCTCTCCCCTATCCTTTGCCCTACCCATTTGGTCCTCTGCCCTGCCCTCTCCCTACCCAACCTATGGCTAGCCTCGTCCTCTACCTACTCCCCTCTCTCTCAGCCTCCCTTGTGGAGTGATACCCATTGGATCTATAAGTCAAGGAGGGAGTAAAAATGAAGCATCATATGCAGGCATCATCTGCGCATCGACCTGCCCCTAATCATAGGCCCATGGCCTAGAAACCAGTTGTCTAAATCCCTCGACAACCTCATGGGCCGGTATCATGTGCCCCTAAGTCACCTCTCAAGTTGATCTCACAAAAATGGTCATAGATTGATCATTGAGCATGTCCTACCTCTTGCCAAACTATCTAGATACCCTATCCGGTAGGTATCACTCGATCATGGTATGCTCATGACCCTGCATATACCGGATCTAATGAGCAAAGAATAGTTGTTGCACATCATCATACCAAGCCAACATCTATAGCCACGATCGCCATCGAAACACTATCATCTCATCAATCACTCTCCTCCAGTAGGGGATACCAAGCTACCCTATGTGTTGTAGAGTGATGGCCCCTCTGTACCTCTAGACAACTGAATCATCTAGCTCCACATCAGCCATGTGGATGATCGGTTAGAGCACAAAAATATGCTTCCATGGCCATATGTGCAAAAGTGTGACTCTTGCACCGATCACTCTCCCATCATAGTACACGAAATCATGCATATCATGATAAAGAGAGGCCAACATCACTGGCCCCCATGCATATTGGGTCCTCCTAAAAATCATTTGATTCCAATCCAACCTCCATCTAGGACTGAATCCTCTAATCCATCGATATGGGGCAACCAACCCCGAAATAATTGCACCAACTATCAATATGAAGGTTGACAAGTGACCTCTATACATCTTGAGGTCAATCTGTGAGTTGACCAGGATAATAGCCTCCTGGTCAATAACCTCATGGAAAGCATCATATCCAACATCGCTATCATAGACCACCCACTCTCCATGTATCGACAATTGCAATATATTCCATACATCCTCTAGTGTGACTATCACCTCAATGGTCAATAGGTGGAAGGATGAGATCTCACTATGCCATCACTCGCATAGCGTTGTCATCATCACCAGATGGGTCCTCATGATGGGAATATATGCAACGTACCACAATCCAATCTCTCTGAGGTTCTCCTATCGAAGCTCAAATAAATCATCCAATTCGGAAAGAATAGTGGGTCAATGCTCGCAGGACATCAAAGGATAAATAACATCCTACACCCACGAAGCGCATGACATCAAATCTCGCTAAAATTGGCTAAGTTTAGAGTTTCTATCCCCAAAATGACAAAGGCATTTCCATAATTCAAATTCTTAATAGTGACGCACAATGCATTCAAATTATAAATTGCGACTAGTGTCACTATTTACACTAGCGTTAAGATTTGGAACCTACAAACCCTAGCCCTAAATTATAAATAAATGATGTGCATCACTATGCACACCCGTGTCACAATTTGAAATTTACAAACCCTAATTTCAAATCGCAAAGTGCATCGCCATTCACAATGGCATTGCTAAAATGAGAAAAATGTCACTGACACTCAAAATAGTGTCGCAATACAACGACGCCAACATAGACCAAATTTCAAAACCTAATAAATGCACCAAAAAGTAAAAATGAAAGGAAATTTTTGAATTGTGTACCACTGGTCCTACGCCTGGAGGCCTCTGGTACTCTCGTACCCGGTCTAAAATGTGTCATGGGAGCACTCGTTGTGCCATTTCGTCAAGGGGTTAGAGTTCAAAATGCAACAAATCTCTCAAGTGTGAATGCACAAATGACTTGAAAGTGACCCTTCCTCACTTATTTAAGCCTAAAGATTAAGGTTTTTTGCCCTAATCTTAGCCAAAAGATAAGGTTTTGACCTATTTTACCTATTTTTGACTTGTGCAGCCTATTTTGAGCCATTTTTTGCATTTTTGAGGCCATTTTTGGTATCTTGAGGCATGTTTTGGCACCTGAAACTATACTTAACCTTTGTCAAGAAATCAACCCAAAATTCAAAAAAATTGCCCGATTGCTCAAGGGGGCAGGGAACCAGCTTATTCCTTCCACTCGGGAAACAATGGGGCATCCAAAAAATATATTTTTTGATCTAAGCAGCAATTTTAATCTAAAAAGCGTCGATCTTTGAATCAATGTAACAAGTACCTCGCTTCAAAGAGGGGAAAAATGTAGAACTTAAAAATGTCTTGAATGATATCATACATTTGGTATACTAACATCACTTCATCCTAAAACCCATCCTCTTTTCACTTAATTAATTGAATTATCCTAGCCATTTAATTAATCACATCACTTTCATCTATTAATCTGATTAATCTAATTACATTAATTCATCCCCTTTCATGCTAACATTTCATCCTATTAAATTGAATAAATCAAATTATTTAATCTAATCCCTAGAGTCCTCTTATTTAATTAAATATCACAACACTTTCCTCTTTTTTATTAAATAATTTATTTAATGAATATCCTAATTCCCCTAATTTGCATAATTAAAACTTTGTTTAATTATCAATTTACTAATTAATCTAATTCTCCCACTTGCAAGGGAATATTCCTTGAGAATATTCCTCCTTTATACATTCCTCCAAAAGGGAATATTCTCATGGAATATTCCTTCCCCTTTGCACATTAACATTTGGTTTTAATTAACTAAATATCTATTTTTTCTCGCCCATGAGAATATTCTCTTTCTTCACTCATTTGAAAAAGGGAATATTCCTTTTTGAAACAATCTTTCAATAAAGCTTCGTGTGCAAGTTTTGAAAGTGTGTTTGTTTGGATGAATATAAACCTTTGATTAAATATCATCTTGCATCCTCAAACCTTGATGGGAATCCATGATCCATTCCTCCATCTTCCTTCCATTATGACTGTTGATTGATCCTTTTGATTTTGGCCATCAGTTTCATTTTTCCTATTCTATAAATAGAGCTTTCCTCTATTGAATAGGGATCCATCTTTTAATATTAAACTTATGCTGCTAAAATCACTCTCATCTTGCACTCACATTTTATGTTTTAAAATAATTTTAGATCATTTTACATGCATATTATCTTAGAACATCCATTAATGGCTTCCATGGTAGCTTAGTTGCATCCATTTAGCATATTTTGAAACTAGGGTTTAAATCTTTTGAATCTTGCATACATTTAGAATAGCTTTGTATGCACCCATATTGATCATCTTAGCACATATCATGTTAAGTTAGCTTTCATCATGTTAATTTAGCTTTTACATCATGTTTCACAACGCATCTTTCGTTGGTTTGATCAGTTTTCTTCAATAAAACTGATTGAAACAAGCTCATTTATCCACAAGATTGGGAAAGGGTCGCCATTCCACATCAATGTGACACCACTCCCTCAATAGGATAAGTTTCAATGTCTTAGATTAGAGGTTTCTCAAGCTTTCCTATTTTAATATGTGAGTTTTGATGGCTTCTTATCTTTGTTTGAATTGAATGATCTTATTGTGATTGATGCATAGTGGCTTAATTATACTTTGAATCCTCATGGATCAAGTGTAGTTAGCCCATACTACGTCATCGGTCATGAGAGCATACAAATTTTCCTATGTATTATGGTGTTAGGTGCAGTTTGATATGATAAAGGCGCATTAATATGGATGAGAAAGTTATAACTACAATAAAAATGACAGAATGTTGGGTGAAACAAATAAACAGCTGTGATCAGTTTGATTGTCTCCCAAGGGATATTGGAAAGACTAAGCCATCAATTACATTTTTTAGGTTGATCACTTTCAAATTGGATCTACCTTCGACATCAATAATTATTATCAATATGAATTTTGATTTCTACAAATAATCATTCTATCATATAATTAAATTTAGAGGTTATTCAATAAAATTTTAAATTTTCTTGAATTTCTTTTTTTTTTTAAGAATCTAAATTGTTAGATGTCACTATATGAATAATATAATAGAATTGATTGTAGATAAATTATTTTATTCCTTTAATTTACAATTAAAATTAGTATCCATTTTGAATCAATTAGAGTTCTATAAGAGTGTTTTTTATCTTTGTAACTCATATTATATTGTGCGGTTTCTCTTTTAAAGTCTTGTCATTCCTGTACATTGCAACACAATGTTGTCAGATGAAAAACCTTAGTTTGTAACCAATTTATCACATATGTAAATTTAGTAATAAAAAACTAAATTCTTGAGGAGGTTAATCTTTTATTTTTTCCTTTTTTTCTTTATCATCAATTGTATACTTGTATAAGATAAACATTGTAATTGATTAGTTTCATTATTTTTTATTAAACAAATGGATATTAAAATTTTAGAACTTTGAGAGAGTGTGAAACTAAGAAACTACAATGGACACGTGTTATTTTTAAATTATTGGCATGCCCCCTCTCTATATCATTTTCTATTGCTCCATCTCTTTTCTTTCTTCTCTCCACTTGACCCTAATGCCATCTTTCCCCCTTTCTTTCTTTGTCTCCATCTCTCTTTTTGTTGGGATCTTTTCTCTATAGATTACTTTAATATGTGTATATATTATGGACTCTAAAAATCATATGTAGCAATAATTGTAATATAGATATTTAATAAAATAAATATATAATTAAAATGAATATTCGTAAATATCAAATATATAATTAATAATATATTTAAATATATTTATTAATTTACATTATATTAAATATTATATAATAATAAATACAAATACATTATATATTTTATTTATAAAATAAATATGATTAAAAAATGTTATGTAAATATTAAAAATATATAATTAAATAATAAGTATACTTTATTTTTGCTCGATATATACAATCTAGGGGTTGCACAATGTATTAGATCAAAAAAGTATTACATCACCAGGGAATTTATCATCCTAAAAAATAAACTATTCTACAGCCCTTATGGCTAGATAAACCTATTACATATGTGTTGTATTGAAATATCTACCAACCCCAAGATACTATAATGTACAAAAATGGGGACCATATTGGATTGCATTACATCTGCATTTGGAAAACATATACTATACTATATTATATCCCACCTTGGAATGCAAACTCATGAAGCCAATCAAGGTCGTAAACAAGCTCCAAGTTAGAAAAAAATTCAAGAACTCACACCCCCTCGAGCCCTAGCTCTATGTTGCATAAGAGTGGTAGTGCAGAAATCGGTAAGAAAGGGAAGCAACTCTAGGGTGCAAGATGGCCACACCAAAGCAAGCCACTAACACCACCTCTTCCCAACCACCTAAGTATTTCTTCTTAAACAATGCTTTCGCAAGCTCAATTACCATTTCTTTGTCCTCCCCCAGATCTAACAATGAGGCCACAAAGTGGGATTCAATGTTTTTATTACCCGATGTCTACAATCATCAGTCAAGAAATCCTCTCCCATAACCCACTTCACAGCTTTCAAAATGAGGTCGCTTCTTTTTTTAAGAACCCATTTTAGTCACAGGTTTGTAATGTAGCCGATAAAAGAAACTTGGCAATGTGGGCTCATATGTATCACCAATGTATCCATGGCAAGCAAACACAACGCATGCCACCAAAACTTGTATATATCCATTTCCAACCCATCACTACACAATATATAGCTAGCAACCTTACCTCTCCTTTTTTCACAAGGGCTAGAAGTAATTTCAATAATTGCCCACAATCTAACATCGTGCAAAGAGATCGCCCTCGCACAAAAGAAAATATAATGCGAGGTCACATCTTATCATACTTTGGTAATCCTTTCCCATGTGGAAATTCGCAAACACCTTGGCATATTATTTCCCAAAATGGTGGGAAAGTGATCCCCAAAGTTTTATGTGTTGATTATAAAACCTATGGATCTTAATAGGTGTCTTTCCCTAAGGGTTACATTAGGAAAGAGATTTCAAGTTGTAAAGATTAAGTTCCAACCTCAATGGCGAGCTAATCAGACCTGGATCTCAGTCCTTAGGATAATAGGATAGATCTAAAACTAAACTAAAACTATTTGAAACAATCAAACTAAATGAATGATAAGATCTAATATATAAAATGTAGATTCTTGGATATGTAGAAATGGAAATGACATTTTGTAGGAAAATTTGAGAAGGGTCTGAACACATGTACTTGTAACTAGAAACTTTTTTTGAGTGCAAAGGTACTCATTCGCCCCTGGGTGAATGGATCTCAGTTTAGGGCTCCAAAATAAATTTTGGCAGTCCTCATATGTTGGATCTTGGCTTCTATTTGGCACAAGTCCCACTATCAGACAGTTGGAAATAAATTATGCAACTTAGTTTTCATGGATTGACAACAATGATGACAACTTATGCAATAATGAAAAATTGCTTATTCAAGATTTCTTCAATTCTTCATCAACCTGTAACTTGCACATACACAAAGAGGAAAAATTATTTTGTTCTGTATGGGGATTTACCTTGGTCAAACCCCAAGTTTTGTAATTAAACCTTGATAGAAAGATAACGAAAAAGGATAAGGAAATAATGAATGAACAATGCTTGTGTCAAATCACCACCCTTCAATGGCTTCCCTTAAAGGACTAAAGTTAAACACATCTCTCCAAGGAACTTGATATTTCTTTGCTTGATGGATTTGGATACTTGAAATGCTTGGATTCTTTAGGATCAACAATGCATATTAGCCTTCACAAGATGGCATGAGCACACATAGACTTCAACATGATGTTAGGATCTTGATTGCTGCAACAAATGATTAATAAATCTACTCTTGAATGCTCAATTATGCTCTTGAAAATATTATTTTCTCTTGAATATATTTGATCATGCATGTTAGATTTCAAATGATAAAAAGACTATGTATTTATAGGTGTTTATCTAATTTCTCAAAAATTAGATTCCAAAAGCTAATAATTGCAATTTGAATTTGAATCATTAAAATGTCATCGAAAACATATTTAAAATATGTCATCGCACTTAAAAGGGACACATTCGCCCATGGGCGAATGGGTCTTGGCCTATAAATCCAAGACACACATATTCCATGGTGGTTTAATTATTGATTGCATTTATTTAATGTCAATTTTCCTTTCAAAAAGCAGTAAAAATAAGGCTTTGGAATGCATAATTTGGAAAATTAGAACCTTAATTAAGTTGAATAAATTAAGGGACCCAAACATAGAGTGAAATTGTAAAGGGATATAATTTTCTACACTACATTTCCATGCTCATCACCACTTTTCATTAAAGCCTCTCGTACAGGCCTTGGGTTACACGCAATCACACATTAATCTCAAGTGTTGTGTGAGCACACCATCACGTTCCCAATGAAGATGTTTGGATATATTTGGCATTTAAATGATTCTTTGTGCAACTTCATTGGTCATTGCATTTACAAGTGCATTGGCCTCCTTATTGCCTTCCCTATATGTGTGATACTGAATAATCCTCAAAACCTTCAAGCATTCCTGTAAAGTATTATTCAGGCACCAATTTATCATTTTATTTTTATGTAGTGCATTGATTGTAATTAACGAATCACCTTCCACCACAATCTTCTTTATCCCCAAGTGTAACCCTTCTGTCAAGCCATGCCAGAGGGATCCAAGTTCAACTTCATTGTTTGTCTCATCTAGCAATAAAATGCTTAGTTTTTTTATCTCTAGGCCTTGATCATCTCTAAAAATGCATCATGCACCAGAAGTACCTGGGTTTCCTGTTGAGGCTTCATCAAAATCCATGTTTACCCACCCCGTCCTCAAAGGATTCCATACTATGTTTTCCCTAGATTTTGGGGCCAACAAAATAGGCCAATATTTTAAGCATTAAGTCATCTAGAAGAAGAAGGATTTCTTGGGGCCAGAGTAACTCCTAGCATTGTTGTTGACTTCCTCTACTATGGAAAATTCCAATTTCACCAAAAATGGACCAATTTCTATGCATGTGTCTTGGAAAATTTGTATGTTTCTCCCCTTCCATACCTTCCATATGAGAATGAAAGGGGATGCAATCCATAAGCTTGAGTAAGAGGATTTTCTCTTTAGGTTGGGCCATGCAACAAAAAGATCAGTGATGTCCTCTAGTAAGGGGTTATACCAACTTAGTTTCTTAATCATGTGAATCCAACATTCTCTAGTGAAATGGCATTCCAATAGTATGTGATTTGTATATTCTTCATTAACTTTGGATAGGACACCTCTACTTGTCTTGCACACACACATTTTTTGTAGACGATCTCCTATGAGAATTTTCTTCTAAAGTGCAACCCATGTGAAGGCATCAACTTTTGGTAGGAAGTATTTGTTCCAAAAAAGATGGTACGGCCAATTTTATTTCTTTACAAAATTAGCAGCTACTTCATATCTGATTTTGACTTTATACGACCTCTATTTGGCCGCACACCATTTGATGAAATCTTCCATATCTAAGAGGTAAATCCTTCTTACCAATTCCTCTTTAAGGATAGCAATTTGATCTTCCGATGCATTCAAACCATTTAATGCTTTTCATTTCCAATTTGTTCACCTTTCTTCTAGGCACGATTCCATGTAATCCTCACTTTTGTGCCCCATGATACTTTAAGAAATGCTTGATGCCATCTAAGTCATCCCAAAATTCTAGGGCAGGAGCGCCATCCCAAGAGTCCTTCCAAAATTTCCCTTCCTTCCACTTCCAATATCCCAAGAGAAATCATTCTTAATCAATTTTCTACAATCCAACATGAAGTTATGGATAGCCAAACCCCTAGTGGGTTGATTGTGGTGAGGATGCACTCCAAGTCTTCACAATCCAAGTACTTGTTTTGGAGAATATTTACAATTTTGAATCAAAGTTGTAGTACATACTCCAAACCAATTTTGCACCCAGGAAAACATTTAGTACCACCTAGTCTTGCATACCAATGCCCCCAACATCTTTTGGTTTGAAAAATTTGTCTCACACCACAAGGGGAAATTTTTTACAATCTTTTGCACCTTTCCATAAGGTTTTTTGTAGTTTCTTCACTAGATCATCAAGTGTATTACCTAGTATTTTAAGGCTCGACATCATATATATGGGAAGTGTGAAGATCACAGACTTAAGCATTGTGACCTTTCATGTGGAGAATAACCATTTCCCTCTCCATGATTCTATTTTGTTCATGCTTTTTTTCTCCACAGTTTTCCAAAGACCTACCGTACATGCCCTAGTAAAGAGGGGGATCCTCAAATATTTCCCAAGTAATTTACTTATTTTAAGACCCAAGATGTTAGAAATCTCTTGTTTCTTCCATACTGCAATATTGAAAAAAAAACTTTTGACTTGTGTAAATTGACTTATTGGCCTAACACCTTACAATAGGTGACTAGTGTGTCTTTAATGGTCCTTGCTTCCTTTATCAAGGCTATGCCAAAAAGTAGAGTATCATCATCAAACTATTGATGAGTAATATGAGATAAATTTGATGCAATCCTTAAACCCTTCCAGTCTATTTTCTCTTTTTCTTTATGGATAAGGTGCCCCAATGCTTCACATGTTATTATAAAAAAGAAGGGGGGAGTGGATCCCCCTATCTTAATCTACCAAAGGATGGAAAAAACTCATGTGCACTCCCATTTACTAATACAAAGAATCTAGGAGAGAAATGCAGCTTTGGATCCACTTACACCATTCATCACAAAAACCCACCTTTCATAATAGCTTGATAAGGAAATGTCTGTCAACTTGATCATAAGCCTTCCATATGTCTAGCTTAAGAATCGTCCTCTCTATTTTTTCTTTTCTTATTCTATGGATGGCTTCATGGGTAATGATGATACCCTCTGTGATTGACCTTCCTGAAGTTGTAATGTCGTAAATTGCATCTTATGAAATTTCACATTGTATGTGCCTTCCTCTCTAGATAAATTAAGTTAATTGTGCTCTTTTTCAACTCAAACCATCTCTTAGCACTTTGCATGTCTAGCTCCTTGATGATTAAGTTTTATTTTAACTCAAATAGGTGCACGTCGTGCTCATGTCCTACGAAAATTCATGACTGAGTTGTTCGTTGAGATGTTATACTTGTTGCATTTTGATAGTGTAACACCTCTACCAACATGCAACCTCATCGAGAACTATTCAAGTAGGTTGTTTGGACCAAAAAAACCTTCTTTCTTGAGGATATCCATTCATTCAACCTCTTGATCTTTGGAAGGATGCTTCTTGAGCATACACAACACTTCTTTTCTTTCTCATTCATAACATTATCCATCTCTCTTCTTTATGCATATCTTTCAAATAAGTCTTCCACATCTTTCAGAGTAAACTCTATTGATGCAAACACAAGGATATCTTGTAAATATTTATCACCTTCAAAGGCCACTATCATCTTGGAGACTCTTCTTGGTTCTTCACTACACTAGCAAGCTACTTTGCTTCTATGCTTGGGAGTGGTAACTCTTCAGAATTTTTACATTGAGCATGTTATCTTTATTTTGTTACCATATTGTTTTTCTATCATTTTATGTATATTGCTATCGTCTTATATAATTTTGTTTATGGAGGTGGTAATACCAATACGGGGATTTGACTAAGCCAAACTCTTATATAGCCACCCAACCCTTTTCTTTGGTCTTATGTGTGTAGGGACAGGTGGAAGAGTTGCTTGGAGAAAGCTTTGATTTCATCCATCTTTGGTGATACACTAAACTTTTATTTGTCATTTCCATTTAAGTTTCCTTAGCATCTTCATTTTTGTCATTTCATATTCATTGTGTAGTTATATTGCATATCTTTTCACATCCAAAACCTTGTGTAGGATATTTTGTGTTTTCCTATGATAGTTTATAATTTTTGTATGTATGGGACACTAGAATGGCGAATTGTCGTCCTACAATCATGTGGTAGTCTCGGACAAAGAGCTTGTCAAGTTGTCTAGAAAAAATTTGTACCCTGTACTTTTAGTTTTTGAAGTATAAAGGGTTCAAATAATTTATGTACCTCATTAAGACACATTTAATTAATTAATAGGTAAAATTGAAGGTTGCAGTTACCTGAAGGCTTACCTGAGTAGAGGGTTGAAAATTGAATCCTCAAAGGGTTTGATTGTCCTTCACATCGGTTCACTTTTCATACTCTACAGGAGTAAAGCCACTTTGTTCTTTGAAAATGATGTTAGGAAGTAGTTTCTTCAACCTATTTTCTATAACTTTTGCTAGTATCGTGTATGTCACATTGCATAGGGAGATTGGTCTAAAATCTTCCATTTTTTCCAGCTCTTGCTTCTTGGGGATGAGTGTTATAAATGTGTTATTCCAATATTTTAACATAGTATTCTCTTTCCTTGTCTCCTCCAAGGTTGCAAAGATATCCTTTCCTAGTATATTCCAAAACATATGGTAGAAGCATGTAGGGAAACCATATGGTCCTAAAGCTTTATCTCTTGATAGCAGCCTAACTACTTGCCACATCTCATCTTCTGAAAGTGGGTTCAATAGAGTGTCTGATTTTGTCATTTTTAATCATGCATGGAATTTTGTTGAGGACTTCTTCTTGGATTTCCAAGTTGATTCTATTACTTGCTTTTAAAAGGCATTCAAAGTTGTCCACTGCTTCATTTCCTATATCCTCCCATGTTGCAAACCTTGTACCTTCTTTGTTCTATATGCATGTGATGCTATTAAGGTTGCACTTTATCTTTGTTATATTGTGTAAGTATTTGGTGATTTTGTCCCCTTCCTTTAACCAACATTCCCTTGATTTTTTCCACCAAAATATTTCTTCACGCTAGAGCACCTCTACATATTTTGCCTTCAATTATTTCTCCTTTATGTATGTGCTCTAGAACATTCCATTTATTATAACTGCTTCTCTCAATGATACTAGTTCCTTTTCTAGGTTTCCCGTTTCTTCAAAAATGTTTTTGAAGTGTGTGAAATTCCACTCTTTCAACATCCTTTTTACATATGTGAGTTTCTTGTATATACTACAAATATTTTTGTTCCCCTTCCATGTGATGCTTGTTGCCAACATTCATTGATTTCATTGTCAATGTCCTTATCCCTCGGCCATATTTTCTCAAATTTGAAGGGACATTTGCATGGCTTGTGGTTTGAAGTAAAAATGAGTTGAATCGGGGAGTGTCTAAACCACAGAGCCCCAAGATTTCGTCTTTCTTGATTAAGTTTTTTTAGGCCCAATTACCCCCAATAAAGAATCTATCCAAAAAAATTACCATGAACATGTGATTGTGTCTCCTATTAGACCAAGTGAATATTTCATTGCCAATATTTATGACAATTAAGGTGTTGTTCTGAACAAATTTTTGAAAATCATATAATGTCATATCACTCCTTGGTACTCCCCCTTTTTCTCCTCTTGGCTCGGCATGGAATTGAAATCCCCCCAAGTATGAGGGCCTCATTTTGTAACTCCTAATAAATCAAAGATAATTGGTTTATATTTCCACTCTCTAGACATTCTCATTTGGGCCATAGACATCTATTAAGTAGAATTTAACATTATGTGGGAGATACTTAACTTTGTTGAGATATCCTTCTTTGATTTCTCTAATGAGATTGATTTTTAACTTGAGAGGGTCCCATAAATTCCTTAATCCTCTTGAGGCATCATTTTCTAGTGTGAAGAAACCTTACCAATTCCTCCACTTGTTCATAAGTTTTTGTAATTCTTCTATGGATAATTTTGTTTCTTGTAACTAAACAATCTCTAATTTTCTCAAATCAATTTGGAATTTGAGAAACTACCTCTTGTTAGGGGAATTAAGGCCCCTAACATTCCATGATAAGAATATTCAACCAAGTGAATAGCCCATTTCCAGTCTTTATGTCAATTAGGGTGGTGTTCTGAACAAATTTCTAAAAATCATATAATGTCATATAACTCCTTGGTACTCCCCCTTTTTTCCTCCTGGATCAGGATGGTGTTGAAACCCAACCCAAGGTTTAGGACCTCATTTTGTAACTCCTAGGAAATCAAAGATAATTAGCTCCATATTTCTACTTTGTGGACATTCACATTTGGTTCATAGACGTTTATTAAGTAGAATTTAACATTCTATGGGAGATACTTCACTTTGTTGAGATGCCATTCTTTGATTTCTCTAATGAACTTGATTGTTAACTTGAGAGGGTCCCATAAAGTCCTTAATCTTCTTGAGGCATCATTTTATAGTGTTAAGAAACCTTGCCAATTCCTCCACTTGTTCATAAGTTTCTTTAATTCTTCTATGGATAATTTTGTTTCTTGTAGCAGAACAATGTTTGATTTTATCAAATAAATTTGGTATTTGAGCAACCGCCTCTTGTTAGGGGAATTAAGGCCCCTAATATTCCATGATACGAGAATCATGGCTCCTTGGGAAGGGGGCCTCCCTTCCCAGATCTCATTTTTCTATGTCCTTTTGTGTTCCTTGCAAGATCCACATAAGCTTTAATTGATTTCCACCCTCTACTCCCCTTCTCCCCATTCTTCAGCTTCTTTATCTTATATGTGGATCGTTCCAACATTCTTTCCTCTAGTGTGTCCACTTTTCCATCCCCACTATCTTCTTCCATTTCTTCTTTTGACACTTGATCCACCTCATTTCGAGCCTTCAAATGCCCCTTATGGCTAGGGGTGGTTATCAATTGTAGATTGAGCCCCAATTTTTCTTTGTATGATTGCTTTGTTCATGCAAATATGACTATTATCTTTAGCAACTGTTGATTCTTCATTAGAGCTTGCTCTTGATGCTAGACTAGTTGCGGTTGGATCACAGTTATTCCCTAGGTTATCAAAGAGTTGTGTTTCCACTAACAGTTTTCCTGACCCTCCCATTCCTTCCATGTTGGATATCTCCTTGGCCCCTTGTAATGTTCTTCACCCTCTGAGTCATGTCCTCCTCTATCTTACCTTTTCCTCGGTTGTATTCCTCCTTAATATGGCCAAAGGCAATGCAAGAGTTGTAAATTAAGACTGGGACATCCTTTCCCACTCTTTGTCTCTATACCCCCATGTTGATAAGATTTCAATCTCATAGGGGATTTGCTCTTTTAGGCTTATCTCAACATAGATTTGCGCATAAATGGAAAAATATCCCTCTCCTATCTTCTCATATACTTTTATGAAAGTCTTGATCTTGTTTTCTATCTGGTATACATAAATATTAAATATATAAGTTTACAATAAATAATTTATTAAAATATATTTATTAATTTACATTAGATAATAAAAAATATAAATATATTATATATTTTATTTAAAAAATAAACATAATTGAATAATAAATATATAAATATTCAATAAAATATATAATTTTATAATATAATATTTTACTAAAAATATAGAAATATAATATTTTAAATTATATATAATTGTACTTTATTAAAACTCAAATGGAAAACTAATTTGAAAAAACATCCATCATTATGTACATAAGGAAGTAAAATAAAGGAGAAAACTACCTAAAAGCTATTTTTTCAACACGTGACAAATTTTTGTGTGGCATTTATACCATTCCCAATAGCTAAAAATTATTCATGAATTGAAAATGTTCACCAATAGCCAAAAATCTATTTGATGGTGTGAGTCAGGTTTGTCGATGATTTGTGGACTCACAAGTCCACAAGGGAAGCCTATCGGCTAATAAATAGATTATTTTGTATAATTAATTAATTTAATTTAGAGTTATTGTATATAAGAATTTTGAAATTTGAAAGATAGATGTGTGAATATTTTATCCTTTCAATCTAATTAATGATATGTTGTTCTATTGTAAAAATACTTTGGGATTTATCATTTAATTACGTGTCCTAGACACCAAATTAGAATCTTTTTGGTTTACACACTAATTAATAGACTTGTTCAAAATAGTTGGTCATGAAATGCATGATTTTTAAATTGGAAAAGTTGACTGAGAGGAATTTGGTCAAATACATGCCTCTACAAGGGGAAGTGTTTGAGTTGAATTTTACTAGTGCTTTTGAGGCCCTCTAGATCAAGATATATAATCAAGAACTCAATTGGAGCTTTAGTCAAGGTTACCTCTAAAATATTGCAAGACAAATAATAAAGTCGAGGCTTCAACACTCATCCTCAACATCCAATTGGTGAAGTCATGCAAAATTGAAATTTGTTGAACAATACTCAATGAAAGTTCCCTATCAAAAAAAAAGAATGTCCACATATTAGAAAATAAATATTATTCTAAATGAAGCTTCAACAATTTAGACATGCTAAAACTTCACATTCCAACATTACTTCCATGAAGGCAACTAGGTAGCAATATTTTTTTCTAATAAAGGGATTGGAAATGATAAGGAATTAATTGTAGGTAATAATGAAAATTTATGATTTGAGGTCTTGTTACCATTTAGGTTGTTACTCACTCATTGTGGAAATTATAATGAAATTAGGAATGTTTCAGCATGGAAAAAGCTAAGAAGGGCATCAAGTTTCTAGTTTCTTGGGCTAGCCTAGTAAAATCATGTCTAGAACTTATGGGTACAAGGTTATAAAGGTTAAGGAAGATGATGTGAGAGATTGATTAGTTTATTTTTTATTCTAGTTCTAGTTTCTTTATAGTTAGTGTATATATTATAAAGGAAGATGCTCATATAGTTTTAGAAGTTTTATTTTGTTTTGGACTATCTTCTAGCCTTTTTATGCCCATCTTATATTTTAAAGGTTAAGGTATTTATAATTTATACCTCTAATTGGACTTTTGATCATGGAATCATCATAAAATTTGCATCCAATTACTACCCTTAGGGTAATGGTCTAGCTGAGTCTTCCAATAAGAACCTTTTGACAGTCATCTATAAGTTACTAGAGCAGAATCCTAAGGATTGGCACACCCAGCTTAGATTTTCTCTCTGGGCAGATCGCAGTAGACATAAGGCATCCATAGGAACCTCTCCTTATCACCTAGTCTATGGTTTGGAACCTGTATTCCCTATCCAGTTGAAGATCCCTACCTTGCAGTTCATTAATGAATACTATGACGAGGAGGATAAGCATGAAGCTCGTTTGGCTGAGTTGTTACACCTAGAAGAGAAGAGAGATGAGACCCTAGAAAACTTTTCCAAACACCAAGGTGTAGTTAAAAATATGGTTTGACAGAAGAGCTAAGGTGAAAGCCTTTAGAATCTTTGACTTAGTTCTCTACTGGGATAAAGCCCATGACCGTAAGGGAGAGCATGGTAAATTTGACAAACTCTGGCTTGGCCCTTATCAGATTTCAAAAATTAAGGGAGATAATGATTTTTGCCTAAAAACCCTCACTGGTGAGGATATCTCGCTGCTTGTCAATGGGTAGTATCTGAAGCATTACTTCCAATCTTGAGTTGTTTGCAGCTCTCTCTTGTACATAGTTAGAGTAAGTTTTCTTACTACTTTGCTTTGCTTGTCTGTTGTTTTGCTTTGGTTAGTGTAGGTTTCTTTTCTTTTGTTTTGCTTTGTTTTGCTTTGTTTTGGTTAGCATAGGTTTTCTTCGGTTGGTTTTTTCTTTCCTCTTTGTTTTTTTCTTTTGATTTCTGGCTTTTTGGGGGGTTGTTGCATCTGCATAACAGGTTGCTCGCCTAGGGTTGTTCTAGAAATTTCTTTTAAAAACTCTAGTCAGTTTTTTAGAGTCAAGTGGTGGAATTCCTTTATCTAATGTCCCTTGTACTTAGAATTAGAGTCACTTGTTTTGGTTGAACTTTGGAATATATTTGGGTCTCACATTTTCACATAAATTTTAAAGATTCTGGAATTGCATATGGTTCTTGTGTAATTTGGTTGGGTGAAAAATATTATATTTTGCTTCAGTGCCACTGTGTTCCTCATCCCTGAGTGTGTGAGTTTCATTTCTTACGAGGTGAAAGGAAGGTTTATGAAAAATGTTAGAAGAAAAAGAAAAGGAAAGGGAGAAAAGAGAAATTATGAAAAATCAAAACAAATCTTCATCTTATCAGGGGTATCCTAGTATCTCTACCAGGGCTATAGACACCTTGCTGGCAGTAGAGCTATAGTTGGGAGGGTCACAGTGATAACCTCGTCGGGGCTACGGATGCCTGATTGGCAGCGAGGCTCTATCCAAGTTTCTTTTGAAGTTATAACTTTTAGGTAGCCTGGTCAGACTTGCTCTAGTTCCTATTGCACCTAAGGAATGGGAAATGAATGCAAATACACACACTTGGACCCTGGTACGGGAAAAGGTCTTCTTTCTTGTGATTTTTGAGACTTTCTTCATAGGTGTCCTGATGTAAGGGCTGAAACCAGAGATTTTGGGTTCTTGATTCCAGTTTGTTTTTTAAATGCTCTGGAGCATTTCCCTAGTAGAGTCGCCATTTGTTGTGCACTTTTTGCACACACGCCCCACTGAAATTAGGGACCCTCTTTCTTGCTCTTTTTTGCTTTTGTTCTTTGGTCTTTTGGCCCTTTGGTATTTAGATATTCTCTGGCTTGGGCATGTGCTTGGATGTTTATTTTTCTCGTGGATGGTCCCTCTATGATATATATTGAAAACCTTAAGTTTTGGACTCGTTCCAAGCTTTTCACTGCTCTCGGGAAAATCCACTCTTGGCGGAATTCCTCGGTTTCCTTGAAAACCCAGCGATGGCTGCTTTTCACTGTGATCCGAAGATTTACGTCCTTCGTGGAATTCCGTTGTGACTGGATTTCTTTGAGGATCCATTGCCTTCTCGAATTCTTGGCTTTTGATTTGACCTATCTTGTTGACTGAATTAATGTTCAATTGTATGATTTCTGCAGCGGGTATTAAATCATTTTTTTGGGAGTTTAATGCCACTAAAGTTTTATCACTTGCTTTCTATTGAACTGGAGTGCTTGATCCTGAGTGTTGTCATTGGATTGTGCATTTGAAATTGAGGTTGATTGTTGTGGTTGGGTTTACTGGTAGCCATTTTCACTCTACTCGGACTTTGGGGTTTCTTTCCAGCTTCTATTGTTTCGACTTTCTCTGTCCTCATGGTATGTACAGGATGCTTTCTCTCTTTTAATGGATGAATTGAATTGCTTCGTGATTTGTGTGAATGTGTTGTGAGTCAAAGTATTGATCTGGTCGGGTTTGGCTATTGATGCTTGGGTTTCTAGTTTTTGTTTGATTCCCCTTCATGTGGTTCGCGTTGCCTTGATTTTGATTGTTGAATGCACGTGCTTCTTTGGTGTTTTGGGTGTGCTTGGGGTTTGAGTTCCTGTGTGTTTGGGTGTTGAATATTTCAAAGTTGGGGGTTATCCCATTTTGTTTGAGTGTTGATCCCAAGTGAGTTTATGATCTTGTCTTTTGATTTCATCATGCGGTAGCTTGTTGGTATGGGCCATAATGAACCTTTTGTAAACCTTTGCAAACAAACAAGTTGAGTCCAAGATTATCCTGCGTGCTTGTGGAAAAATTTTAGGGTTTCATGCCTAGGGCATCACCAATCCCTCTTGATTTACCTTAGGGTGAGTATCGAATTCAAAGATGATCTATGAGAGGTTCAAATCGAGCTAGTTTCAGGCTCCAGATCCTCAAATTTGTGATCATTCAATCAATTTGAGTGAGGTCGAGAGAAAACGTGGATATTTGGGATTTCAAAGTCTTCGCGAAATTCCCTATCTACCTCCCCGACTTTTTGTTTTCTCTTTGTTTTCCCGAAATGTGCAGAGATCCAGATTTATGCCTGTCTCGCGGATTTCCTCTGCCTCCGGATTTCCCCAATTTGTCCGTTGCCTTATCATTTTCCCAAAAATGGGCTTAAATTGCGAAGATTACATTAGCGTCGCTGAAATTCGTGCCTTCGGGATTTTTTCGAAAGTTCTTGGTTCCTTCATTTTCCCAAAATTTCTAAACTGTTGCTATTCTCGTGGATTTATGTCCCTAGCGGATTTTCTCGAGATTTTATTGAAAATGGAGAATTGAGAGAATATATGAAAGTCTTCTTAATGATTATGCATTTGGTGGTTGACTTGGACTTATTTTAAGATGTATCATGTTTTTTCTTGGATAATCATAGTCGATTAAATGATTATTGGATGCTTTTGTGCTTATTTCGCTGAAATCCACCTGGTTGGGAATTTCCCGAAATTCCTCTCTGGCCTAGATTCCACAGGAGGGCTGAAAACCCGAACTTTGAGATGGTTACTTTTTATGAGGTTTTCGAGCATGTTGCTTATCATGTGACTTGTATTGAGGATGAATTTTTCATTTGTGATTAATTAACTTGTGTTCCATGTGACCATTATTATGGTTTCTTTGTCGAATGCAGGCTGAGTCAGGTAAGGCAATGACAAGTGGAACCAAGGGTAGAGTGATGGATCCAGGTGCAGAGGGGTCTTCCATTTCTAAGGCAGAAAGAATCAAGATGGATATCAAAAGCAGAATTCCAGAGAGAAAGTTGTCCTCCATCTAGTCGAGGTTCACTGATACAAATGTTAGATTGTGGGATTATGAAGAGTTCAAAACAAGGATGGTAGCACAGGACCTTCCTCTGCTGGCCAAGAGGACATTGGAATCAGGATTGGTGCATGTAGCTAGATTTCCTCCTACAGTGCAGTGTTATGAACTGGTGCTTGAATGTGCACGACACTATGACAGAGGTACACAAAGGATAGCTGGTCCACAAGGGAGAATTATGGCAAATTTAAATCATGTGTCTATAGCCCAGACCTTTGACATGCCTGACAGGTCTCATGTGGTGCATTTTTATATGGATGTGACAAAGAAGTTCTATGGGGAAGATACCATCAAATCCCAACAGGTCATTAATTCTTGGTTGGAAAAACCTAAGTCCCACTTCTCCAAGTTGCCCAAGCAATTGGTCAGACTTAAATTTAGGAAGGAATACTATGATGTTATCACCCTTCTCAATAGGGTGGTAGGGTTGAAGAGTGCAAGAATGTTCGAGAATTGGATGCTCCATGTTATTGCTAGGATGGAACAGGGTATAGACTACCACTGGGTAGGCATAATAAGTGCCATGATTCATGAACAGATGTGTAATTTCCTATAGACTAAGAGTTTCACAATGACTTATTACCTATTCTATGCTTTAGCTAGGTTCCACCCATACAATGGATTGAGCACTAAAGGTGTGTTTGCACAAGATGTAATTTATGAAGTTTACCCACAACTACACCTGGGTAACTCGAGCTACAGAAGGGTGAATGATGCATTCACCATGTACATCACTAGGTTGCTCCAAGGTGCAGAGCATGTCCGGATCTCGAACAATGCCAAGGAGTTAATTAAGAGGTTTGGAGCTTGGTTTATCCACTTCCCCACCTTTTCATACATAAGAATTGATGGTTTTCAGAGGGCTCCATACAGACTCCCTAGGTACCCTACAGATCATGTTGCACTCCTAGAGGTCACAAGACAGATATGTGACTTTGATGTAATTGTGAAGAGGGAAAAGCATAAGACAAGATTTGGTAGTAACTTTCCATTGAGGATAGGCAGTGATGAAGCCTTCCCTTCTATTAACTCATCCCATGCTTCTAAAGAGGAGATGAGTACTCTGGGTCTTCCTTTCCACTCCAAGAGGTCTAGGTTTGACATAACAGGTGAGGCACAGAAGAAGGCTAGAAGAGAATACAGTCACAAGGATGACATAGAAGACTACTGGGCCAACATCAGTGATGAGTTTGAAGTCAGGAAGAAGTTCCCCAAGTTACCAGTCAACTTGGTATGGTTATACAACATAAGGGTTGTTCCTGATCAGGTAGAGGAGGATGGAAATTTGGTTCAAGGCCATAACTTTGAGGCTATGAAGGATAAGCCAGTTGAGAGGTTTATTGGTTGGAGGAAGAGAAGACGGAGCTGGAACAAGTCATGACTCCAGTAATCAAGTATACCAAACTATGGCTCAAACATAATATGTTGGAGTTAGAGAGTGAGGGTGTGCAATGCACCTATGATCTTATGGGAGACTTGGAGTCTCACTCTACTTTTGAGGAATCACCTGAATAAGACCCCAAAGGAAAAACCAAGGTGGGCTCTCCTTTCAAGATCAAACTTAAAGATGTTCAGGTAGAGGAGGTAGGAGAAGCGGAGAAACAAAGAAAGCCTATAGCCAAGAAGAGGAAGCATGTCTCGAGGAGAAAGAAAGTTGAAGGAGTTGAGGGAGAAAAGGAAGAGGCCAGTGTCCCCTCACCTAAAAAGAGGAGGATTGTGAGGTTGTCACAAAAAGAGAAGAAAACTTCTAAAGTGGATGAAAAGGGTGACACACCTCTGGTAGAGGTAGAAAGCTCAGGGGAAAAGACACAAGTATATACCAGGAGATCAAGGACTCCTTCTCCCAAGGATGTTGCACCGAAAGGAAATGTTCCCTTGACTGTTCCTATCAGCGAGCATGAAGACATCCCTCCTCTTCGTGAGACTAGCAATGCGCTAGATGAACCAAAAGATGCTGAAGATCCCTAAGACCATGGAGAGGAGGAATTCCAAGAGGGTCATCTCTACAATGCTGAGGCAGAAATAGATAAGGTTTTGCAGTCTCCTCTGGTGACTTGTGAGGATTCACCTACAGGAGGTGAAGAAGATAGACCTCTTTTGAGGGAAGAAATGTCAGCTAAGACTCCTTCACCAGTGCATGAGAGGGAGGAGCACAGTAAGGAAAAAGAGGATTCAGTTAGGGAGATCCCCAAGGAGCCAAGTATGGAGGAAAATGTGCCCAAAGTTCAATAGGAAGAAGATGGACAAAACAAAGTACAATCAGAATCTACTGTTCCAGGCTAGTTGGATAAAGAATTAAAGAGAAAACAAATTATGGTGGATGATACTTCTCCTAATTGGGATGAACTACTAGAAAACATTGGAAAGGGGAAGACAAAGAAGAAAGCCAGAATCATTTCTAGGATTGAGAGAGATGATGCAAACAACAGGGTAGTCCACATTGCTACTCCTGCTCCTGACAAGGATAGGGATGATGTGACCGGAAAAGATTATAGTGTGCAGACTATCAACCTAGGGAATGCTTCCATGGAGCAAGACATTGAAGAGTATGAAGGCTCTAGTGTTGTAATCCTTGGTAGATTGAGGAAGGAGGTACAAACTAAATCAGAGTTGGAGAAAGAAAATGATAAACTTAAGAGATATTTGCAAGAGTTGATGAAACCCTTGCAATCTATCAGTTCTTCCTCATCTGTTGCAGGCTTCCTACCTCAAGAAACAATATCAAAGTTGGAAAGAATGAAGAACACCACACATGTTACAATCAACTGGTTACAGGGGGTGCAAACCAAGGGAGATGATGCTATTAAAGACATCCTTTTGATTGGAGGAGATGCAATGAGGTCCTTAGATTGGCTAAGGAATGTGCTAACTCAGGATAAGGAAGATGTAGATCTCCTATTGCAAAATACAAAGGCCACCATGGAGTACACTGAAGATAAATTGATACATGACGGAATTATTCCTTCCTCAAGAATCGCAGAGCCTTGGGAATGGTTTGAAATTTTGCAGATAAGGCAAAAGGCTTTGAAGAAGATATATAAACAAGGAAGGCAAATTGAAGACACCTTGACTAAAATCTACAATAAGTGTATTTCCTTTTTTGAAGTGATGACAGGGAGAAAGAAATTTGCGCCAAAGCATCTTAGCCTAGAGCATTTGAGAAAATGGTGGCGAGATGTGTATTCTCTAGTCAATGACGGCCCTATCACTGAACATCAGTTGGATGATGTTGCAACTTACACTGCAGTTATTGAAATATATCAAACAAATAAGGTAGATTGGGATAAAGTGGTAAAGCATTCAAGAGATGATATCAAGTCCCTTGAGAGGAGAGCTAGGGTTTTACCTATGCCACCTATTTCTGGCTTGGACAAGGTATTTTTGATGGTGCAGGATAAGGTGGAGCGTGTTAAGGACAAAGGGGAAAGTAGTTAATGCAATGCTACATCAAAATTTGTGCTTCCCCATTATTTTTCCTTTTCCTTCACATGCATTGGACCGAACTTTGTTGGAGACCCCAGGCCGACATGGATGAAATTGGGGCATATTGCACATTTCATAATTTTTGAATTTCTCTTGGTTGACCTGTTGTGTGGTTGTTTATTATTGTAAACCCTAATTGGGCCGACATATCTTGGGGGTTTCTATAAGTTTGGTGTTATGCCTCATTTGGGAGTTAGTTAGTTAGACATTTGCATTGGAGCGAATTGTGATAAGAGCAAGAATTAGAGTTAGAATTTAGTTTTTTTTCAAGCAAGTGTTGTAATAGAAGACTGGACTTGTTGCCACTTTGGATGATTTAATGCAAGTAAAGACATTGTAATTTGGTGCATTTCTTGTGTTGAGCTTTATCTGGCATGGTTCTTGATATTCTATCTTTGAAATTTCTTAAGTTATTTGATGTTAGATGGTTTGATAATGTTTAGGGTTTTATGCTTGAAGTGTTTGCAGCAATCTCTAGTCCATTTTTTTGCAGTTAGTTGATTGTTAGCTGCTTTGCAAAGTTAGCTTGGACTTAAAACCATGCTTAGTTCAATTATGAATTCTTGTTCATTTCAATTACAATAGGGTTGTCTTGAATGAATATTCATAGTCTAAAAATATTTAACACCTTAGAAGATTGCACTATTTATGTAAGATTGTAGATTTATCTGGGTTGAACAGGAATCAATTTATGAGGGATTGGTCCATTTCGAGCATTTCATCTTTTGCATTGTTAATATTAGGGTTAGAATTAGTCTTAGAATTGTCTCTAAAACCCTTATCTTTTTTTATTTCTTTTATTATCTGGGTTAGTTTTAGGCTCTGAAGTATCAACATATTGCTAGATCTGATAAATCTAAGTCCAGTATTTGCTTGTAGTAAGGTCTCTTTGTGATTACCAGCATTTTCACATTATCTCTGAGTTGTTTTATTTGCATTGTCAAGACCTAACATTAGAGACCTTGGGGTTATCTCTTTTCCCATAGAGATTTACCTTTCAAGAGAGATAGGATATCATATTCTGTCTGAGTTGCTGTGCAGAAAACACCATCAACGATGATCATGATACTATTTGGTCCATTTGGCTTGATTTTGTCCCAAGTTGTGTGATTCCTTCCTCTATGGATTTGACCTTTAGTACCTACAACAAATGTTGATTGGAAGCACTATTGGACCTACTATAATAATGGGGAAGAATAGTTGACTTCTTGTTGATAATCAAGCCTTGCTATTGACTTAACAATTATAGAGATAAAGAATGAATAGAGATTTTGGAAGTTAATGTGGACAAGGTAGTCTATACTAAAAACTATATGTATTAGTGATAGATATGTGAATGAGTTGTCATATTTTGACTAGATTCTCTCATTAATATTAGATTATTCAAATGAATAGGGATGATGCTTTTAAATCCACACCCCTAATAGCATAACTCAAGGCCTTTAGGACTAAAGGCCATGTAAGAACATAAAAATGTGTATGTGAATCAATTTATTCGAGAAGGACCGCTTAAGAAGAACATGTGCATAGATTGGTATAAAACAAAAAGATTTCACTTTTCTCTAAAATAATATATAATTTGTAAACATATAATTACAAAACCAATTTCATAATTTTATAATATAAGCTTTCACATTATCACTATAAACACATAAATTTAAAATATACATTGTATAATTTACTGTATTGACATGACCAAATCATTATTTGCATTACCTATTTCTTGATCCATTTCACAATATTAGAACCTTGAAAAGGATCAAAAAGGAGGCTAGGGTATTTAATAATTATTGTGATTTTATATTACTTTATAGTAGATTCAAGCTCAATTTAATATATTTTAATATTAAACACATTGTGTATTTAATATTAAATATAATTTATAGTAGTTGATACAAATTTGAAGTTTGAACTTAGGAAAAAGTCAATGGTTACAAAATGAGCAAGCACAAGCGGTATTGCAAATAGAATTAATATATAATAAATGATATGGTAGATAAATCATAACTTCTATATTTAAATGATGTGCCACCAAGTTCAAAAAAAATTGCCTTCAAATATTTTATACAATTCCTCAATCTAGTCAAAAAACCCTCTTTACAAACCAATTTGAGGGATTCCATTAGACTAGATACCTCATGAAAGAATGTGATGAGTTTTAAAATATTTTTTATAAGGGTCGTACAAAATTTCCAATATGTGTTTGATATTGCATATATAATGGTATGTCGTGACAAGACCAGGCTAATGATAATATTTAGAAGATTTTTTTAGTAAAGATAAGTCTTTTCAATACACATTTAGATAATTTTGTTGTTCTTTATATAATTTTTGTCACCAAATAGAGGAAAAGTAGTCAAATGAAGCTATTGGCCTCACACGACATTCAAAAAATGGGTATACACAAAGGGATCATGGTGAAGAATAAAAATTTGGTTTTGTTTGAATGAAGTAAAGAAAAAAGTTAATTTCAATCCTAGAGTACCATTAGATTTAGTGTGTAATTTGGCTCATCAATAACTATGAACTATTTCTAAAATGATACTTTAGTAAAAATCAACCATCAAGGAGTACTCTCGTCACTAAAGATATCGCTTTTATGAAAAAATATTTTTGATTAATGAATTTATTAGACAAGAGTGAGATCAAATGCATTTTTATAATCATTGCAAGTATTTGCACATGCACACTAACCTTAAAGGGAAAAAAAGGATGATAGATGAATTTGGATTCAAACCTCCAATAAAAAATAAAAGCCAAAAAGCCAAAGATATCAATGCAGAGAAGGGACCACATTATGATGACTTGCAACTAGCCAAGGATTTAAGGAACCCAAATTTCCTAACTTTTTCACAATCCTAGATTTCACAAGCATGGGAGTGAGTCTTGTTGAGCTAAAAGAGGGCACTCTAGAAGGTGTAGGTGAATGGATAATGTAGAAGGAAAATAATGCAAAATATGGAGGGCAATACAAACTCCAAATGACATGGAATGTAGAGATAGAGTTATGCAAGGAAGAGAACAAAGTGCTCAAACTAAGAGATGAAATATAAATCACAATCTTGGGTTTAGAAAAGTTATAATTTTTTATAAATGTTTTAATACAAGTTGAGAAACAACGTGAAATTTTGTTCAATTGGCCCAAATACCAAAAACTAAATCTTAAAGCACTAGATAAGATTTATACATTGTAGAGAGGACCCAATTTAGATTTAGAGGGATTTCAATGAGGTAACACAACAATAGGATATTATGCAATAGAGGGATGGCCAAGAGCTTATACTCAATGCATCAAGAAGAGTCAAGGACGAAGTTGTAAAAATTAAATTCACTAGTACACTCATGCACAAAGACATGCAAAGCAACCATGGGGTGTAAATGATAAGGTGCAAGCAATGACCCCTCTTGGATCCTTTGATGTATCCTTCAAATTTTTATATTTTTATGCAATATTACTAAATGGTGTGTTTTCTCACCTAATTTTGCAAGAACGCTAAAGTGGGGAAAATGGAGAATTGGAAATCATGTACTTAACCCACTTTACAACTTCTACTTTACTTTGTTATAATGCCCCATATTTTACATTAGGACATTAATGAATAAAAGACAAACCAATAATTTTTCGCACAAGAAAAATGGTAAAACACTTGACCATTCAATGAACCAATAGGCCTAAGGTGACATGTGCAACTCATCATGACATACTTTTTATGCACACTAATGCAAAAACATGAGGACACAAACAGAAGACATAACTCTACCATAGGGAAAGACACCAAAGTTGGCATAAAAAATAAGGCATGGGAGAGAGATAGGATTTCCAAACCACTAGAACACCCTCCTAACATATCTACTAAACCACACTCCAAATTTCACTAAACTATGACAACTACAAGGTTCAAAATTGCCATTTTGGACTTTCTACAAGAACTTGTAAGGGTGTCAAACTTCAAACCATAAATGCAAGTTGCAACATTTTCAAATCAATTTTTGAACCTAGAATGCAACTTACACAAGGCATACAAATCGATCACATACCTTGGAGCACAATTGCAAATTGCAACCCTGCACCCCTTAGCATCCATTGACAATTTACAACCTACAAAGACATGTTTAACCCCAAACTTCAGCCTAAGAACTACTTTAGAATCGAAAGATGTCACAAAATTGTAAAATTGTACTATACAAACGACCCCAAAATCCCAAATGACAAGAGGTTCGGACCTTAGAATCCTCTTGCATTTTCTAACACTCATTTTAATGTCATTTAAGTTCACATGTTTTAATGTTCACTTAAATGATTCTTAACCTTAAAACCCTTTTTCAAAATGACATAAAGACCTATTTTTTACCATTTCATAAATTAATAAAAAAGAAAATTTTAATCTTTTTTAGACATTTCAATCTTCTAATATGTTCTTCCATTCCCATAACCATTACTCCGCCTAAATTCTTTGTTAATTGCAAAAACTTGTAGCCTCACACTCTTTTCTATGGCATCTTTGATAGTTCCACTTTACTACTCCATACACTAAAGCACTTACGACATAAGGACACTAGCACCTATTCCACTCATTTTCTTTCCATTCCTTCTCAATCAGATTTTGTCAAAGTTCAAGACAGCGGGGATTATCATACATTCTTGTGCACGTCATGTTCTGTTAAATATTCAGTAAATTGTGATTTTAATCATCCATGCTCTCTCTCAATGATTTCTTCCAACGCCCATACCTTTACTTTTCCATTTAATATTTATATGCATTTTTCCAAGTTTAGTGTATTTAAATAAACTAGTCAATAAATAATCATCATTCTTTATTCTTTAGTGGCATGGGGAAAAGTGTGTGTACAATCACAAAGTGTTTTCCTTCAAAGAAACCAACTATGCTATTCTCTCTATCTAAAGCAGTACATTGAGTAAGTTGATTTAATCAAAATTATACACACCCTTTCATGTCATAGATCTTGTAATCTACATAAAACCAGAATGGTCTTGCAATACCTCAAAGAATCACAATAAAAAAACATTAAAGCATTCTAAATCAGAATACCCTTTCATTCAAGTCTAAGTATCTCAAATTAGTGATAAAATTTAGATTTATGACTATGATACATCATAAAAGACATATAAACATCTTCCTAGGCTACTTACTACTAGACAAGTAGGGTGTAAAGAAGTGGTGAAGGACAAGAAAGAAAGAGAAGCACAACAAGTAGATAATAAATTTATGAATAGAAAATACACACAAGTTGTAACAAGACGTTGTTATTGTAACTTTACAGTCGAAGTTAAGAGTATTTAGAGTTATAATAGATTGAAGTATAAGTGGCTCTCTAATATATTAAACTCTGATTGAGGTTCAGGGGTTAATGTTGTAGATGAAGATGTGTTGTATGTATGGAAGCAGCGTGATAGAAAAATATGAGAACTTAAGAATATATTGTTTTATTAATTTGGACGTAGAGAGAAACATATAGCTATTTTCTCTTCTTTGTGTGCTCTAAATGTCTGCAAAATGTCTACTTCTATTTATGTTGGAAATATACATTTATAAATCATATTATTTATATTTTAAGAAAACGATCTTTTAAAAAAATACAGAAACATTAATCAATCTGTTACAAACAAATATAATATTTATTTATTTTTAATTTATATTGAAAATTAATTTTTAGAGTGGATGGCAATACTTTTTTCTTGGTTCTATTTTTTATATAATTTAATGATTTAACCATTTTATTAATATATAATTTTTCTATGATAATTTAACATTTAATTTTTTTAATAATATAGAATTTTTAGGCAAAAAATGTTGAACTAGAAAGAGTAGAAAAAATTAAAAAATAGCCTCTAACTTGGGAGATTTAAGCCCAATTTTTCATACATAATAACATAATGTGTGTCTATTTTAAGAAATTAAAATTCTAACTCAAAAAGATTTAGTCAAATGGCAACATATTGTTACTAAAAAATTCCTTGAAATTGAATCGTTTGAGCTTCCACGTGTGACATTTCATCTCCTAACAATTAGAATTGTGGTCACTTGTACTAATAAATCTTCAAACCACTTTAAAAATTAATTGGATTGATTGTTTTGCAAAGTTGCAATGAGTTCTAAACTACATGTTATGTGTGTGTTAGTGTGTGTACATGTAGATATGCCACAAAACTCAACATTTTACATGATGATCATTAACATTGTGTACTTGACACATAATATAAAGAGTTCCATAAGAATTAGGAAGTATCTTATGATTTGTGTGGCATGACTTTCAATGTTACTCAAAACACTACTGAATTTGACTCCAATTTCCGACAACAGTTTGTTGGTATTCCGACGATCTTTTGTCGGCATACCAATGAATTGCAAAAATCACTGTCGTCACTCAATTTTAGTCAATATTCAGACGATATTTTAAACGTCGAACTCACAATGCCCGTTTGTTGGAATCGTGACAGAAACTATGTCGATCACATGATGAACCATAGTAAGAACCCAAGCGGCATACCTTTGCAAAAGCGTCGGATCAGCGACAGACCTTTTTCAGAACCGCGACGGACATTTCATCGATCTAGCGACGAACAGTAACCAGAATACAAGCGGCATACCTTCGCCAAAGCGTCGGATTAACAATAGAAGTTTGTCGCCATTACGACGAAAGGTTTGACGTATTGCAAATATAGGTGAGAGATCAAGATTGTTACCGTGATCAAAATTGTCTGAGAATATATATCGGGAGGACTGGCCTATGGTCTCAATGATCAAGATATATACCATCGGAGTAAGTTTTGAATGTCAAGCAAATAAGATTACATCGACAGGAGTCTTGGCGGCAGACTTCAGATTGAAAAAACAATAGCAGTTTGTCGAACTCATGACGAAATAGGCAAGTCATTATGACGAAATTTCCTCAGATGTATTGCAAATTCGTCGGACACTTTTGGAGGTTCGTCGAAAATTCAATGAAACAATGCATTTTTTTTTAAAAAAACTATTTGTTCAAATGTAGGCATATCGGTGAAAGATCAAGAATGTTACTGCAATTAGAATTGCCTGGGAAGATATATCGAGAGGACTGGCTTGTGGTCTCAACGATGAAGTTTCATCGCAAGATACTCATCTTGTCTCATCGATGGAGCACAAGGGAAGCATATCAGTGAGACATATACCATCGGAGTAAGTTTTGAATGTCTACCCAACCCGCTATGTCACGCCGATAAGAGTACATCGGCAGGAGTCTTGGCGACATACTTCAGATCAAAAAAATGATAGCAATTCATCGAACTCGTGATGAAATAGGCAAGTCATTATGACGAAAGTTTGTCAAATGTATTGCAAATTCGACGAACACTTTTGGAGGTTCGTCGAAATTTTGATGGAACAATGCAATTTTATTTTTTAAAAGTATTCATTCAAATGTAGGCATATCGGTGAAAGATCAAGAATGTTACAACGATCAGAATTGCCTGAGAAGAAATATCAGGAGGACTGGCCTGTGGTCTCAGCGATGAAGTTTCATCGGTGAGATACTCATCTCCTCTCATCGATGAAGCACGAGGGAATCATATCGGCAGGACCTATACCATCGGAGTAAGTCATGAATGTCTACCCGACCCGCTATGTGACGCCGATAAGATTACACTGGCACGAATCTTGGCGATATACTTGAGATCGAAAGAATAATCATCGAGGAGACTCACCATGTCAAGGAAACTGCGGAATATCCTAGCGATACATGATCTCTTGTCGATGAAGATACAAATGGATCAAAATACTTATCGGGGTGACTCTGGGCGATATTTATAAGTAGTAGGAGGCTCCAAAGTGCATCCATAGGAATAATGACAGGACATAAGGATAGGTCAATCAAAGAGAGAAAGTTGATGTGCCAAGACCATGAGCATTTAAAAGGGGTAGTAAAAGACAAGATGGATTGTCATCAATGCTCAGATATAAAGGAAAGATTGGAAGACTTCATTATGTTAATTTAGATCACAATATGATTAACCCTGTTTTGACAAATGCAATGACATTAGTGTCAAGAGTTAAAAGGCCATTCAACTTTGCATTTCAATAAATTATTGTATGCATTGAGTAAGTGTTTAAAGGTAGAAAAAGGACAGTCATATGACTCTTTAAAATATCAAACAACATGTCAGTTGTTGTGTTTAATTAGGCTTACAGAGGCAAGGATTTATCATTTTTTGCATACATCTACAGTCCAAGCTCTAGGCCTACATTATTTGGTTACTATGTATGAGAAATGAGCAATGAATAATTGTAGAATATGGATGCTATGGATGATATTATGATGGCCACATTTGATGTTGATCAACAATTGGAGCAAAATATAAAACCTATGATGAGTCATGAGATCAAGGGGATTGTCATAAAAAAGAAAAAAACAAACTAGTGAATATTAAACTACACACTAGAATCTAATTTTGTGGAAAATGAGCAATTTGGTGAGAAAAAGCAACCAGTCAACCCTATTAGAACAAAATAATCTTATGAATTGATCTAAGGAAAACATTATTGTAAACACAATATGTATAGAAGAATTCAAGAATGTAAAGGAAAATGGATATTAGCAAAACATAAATGTAAATAAAAGTAGTGTGAACAAAAAATGAATTTAAATTGGTCTTAAACAAATAAAATCATACCCAATTAGCATTAAGTTATACTGACCTTGTACTCATTTCCATTTCCAATCTTGAAGGTTACTTTGATGCCTTTTGCAAAAACTCTCTGGCCACAAGGCAAGAGAAGGCGGGAAAACCAAGTGTATATTTACGACTTTCTGACAATCAAAAAGAAAAAAGCAACTAGTCAACCCTATTAGAACTGAATAGTCTTATGAATTGATCTAAGGAAAACATTATTGTAAACACAATATGTATAGAAGAATTCAAGAATGTAAAGGAAAATGGATATTAGCAAAATATAAATGTAAATAAAAGTAGTGTGAGCAGAAAATGAATCTAAATTGGTCTTGAATAAATAAAATCATACCCAATTAGCATTAAGTTATACTGACTTTGTACTCATTACCATTGCCAATCTTGAAGGTTACTTTGATGCCTTCTGCAGAAACTCTCTGGCCACGAGGCAAGAGAAGGTGGGAAAACCAAGTGTATATTGACGAATTCCTGACAATCAAAAAGAAAAAAGAAACCAATCAACCCTATTAGAACAGAATAATATTATGAATTGATCTAAGGAAAACATTATTGTAAACACAATATGTATAGAAGAATTCAAGAATGTAAAGGAAAATGGATATTAGCAAAACATAAATGTAAATAAAAGTAGTGTGAGCAAAAAATGAATCTAAATTGGTCTTGAACAAATAAAATCATACCCAATTAGCATTAAGTTATACTGACCTTGTACTCATTGTCATTGCCAATCTTGAAGGTTACTTTGATGCCTTCTACAAAAACTCTCTGGCCATGAGGCAACAGAAGGCGGGAAAACCAAGTGTATATAGACGACTTCCTGACAATCAAAAAGAAACAAGCAACCAGTCAACCCTATTAGAACAGAATAATCTTATGAATTGATCTAAGGAAAACATTATTGTAAACACAATATGTATAGAAGAATTCAAGAATATGAATGTAAATGAAATGGATATGAGAAAAACATAAATGTAAATAATAGTGTGAGCAGAAAATGAATCTAAATTGGTCTTGAACAAATAAAATCATACCCAATTAGCATTAAGTTATACTAAATTGATAGTGGGCCTAGTTCTCTTGAATTGAGATACTACTAAGATGTATTGACTGGTGATTTTAGACTACCAATATTCTTCTTGAATCTTTATAAGTTACTTTTGTCTTAAATATATTTAAGATCTCTGCAAAAAAATTCCCTGATCTCTTAGAAATTATGCAGATTATTTTTTTAATACTTCTCCATTTTGATATTTTCTTTCAAAAATTCATAGAGATATATGTAATGTCATATTTTAAACTTACATATTTTAATTTTACTAGTTTTGTAATTATAGGATATGATTCCAACAATTGTGAAACGCATTGGCAATATGCTGGATGAATGAGTAAACTATGCAGTTGGCAGGTGTAAAGCCAAATTCCTTAACCCTTGCCAACATCCTTCTTGCCTGTTCTAAAACATGTGCTTTGGAACGGGGCATGAAAATCCATCTAAGTATAATGAAAAGGAGATTTTTGTCAGATATTATATTACAATGAGTTGAATGAATGTAAGTAGAGAAATTTTTGCATACCTAAAGATGGTACAAAATTTCATGGTTAAGTGGAAGCCTCCCATCAACAACAAGATCCAAATATCTGTGTATCTATCTCAATCGAGCCTCTAAACCCTTCGGAGCTGTCAAATTTTCCACTAACCTGTTATGCACAAAAGTCAAATTTTAGAGACCACTAAAATGAAATAAAAACAGAGCTTTGAAACCAAATCCACACAGAACACAATGTTCATAGTGAAAAGTTAGCACTTTCTTTCATCTTTGCATATTGGTTTGATGCTTCAAACGATGCATTTATTATATTGAAAAGTGCATTACCTTATTGAGCTTCTCTTTGTTTTGAGAATAGTTTAATATTCTCTACTTAACAGGGCCAACCATCTGAAGGTGGAAGCTCATTTGGCCCCTCACCCCCCTTCCCCCGACCCCTCACATCACTCTCAATTCCCCATACCCAATAATATAACATTAATCATTCATTCATCCATTAATAACATATAACATTCATTCATTCATCCTGCATTAATAACATATAACATTCATTTATTAACATATAACATTTATTCATTAACATATTCACATTCATTCATTAACATATAACATTCATTTTTTCAATTTTTACATATTATCAAAAAAATGGTTGTCATAATATGATTACAATCACTTCTTTTTTTCTTTCTTTTTTGCAGCTAAAAAAAACTATAGTGGAGTATCGTTTTCAAAATCATTTGTCCCCCCTTTAGTTGTTCTGAGCTCTTCTTGTGATCTTAATCTATGCCTAGTCGTGTACTCACAACGTGGATGCTGCTACAAGTGGGAGTCTTCTGCAATAGCAAAGAAATGTTAAATTGATATGTTTTATTATTATTGTTACAAGTATTTTATTAATTAAAAGAACATTAGAGTAGTGCACTTTACCTGATGGGGCCACATCATGTTCCTGATATTGTATTTTAGCCTCATGCTCAACATGCTAAACACCCTCTAAATCCTGATCTGGAGTTGAAACACGAAAGGTTACATTAATTAATACACCAATTGCAATTAAATATGTTTAAAAGAACATTAGAGTGGTCCTCTTTACCTGATGGAACCACATCATGTTCCTAATCTTGTCTAGCCTAATCATGCTCAACATGTTGACCACGCTCTACATGCTCTAAAATTGAAACACGACAAATTACATTGATTAATACACCAAATGCAATTAAAGATGTTTAATTGTATTAATCCATACTGTGTTTTGTATAGCACATGAATACATCCAGTACTGGGATGCACACCATGGCCTTCATCTGCAAGTTGTGCTCCACCCTCACCAAGCTGCATTCCAATGTCATGTGCAGTATTATCATTGCTTATTTGTTTAAAACAAATAGGCACATTATTATGGTGGAAATTAATATTGAATATATTGCACAAGTATTCAATTTTAAATAAACTTTATTGAGTTTATTTACCTACGTGTTGAATGCAGTGGAAGATTTTGTTTTCCCAGTTGAGACTCTTAGTTGTTCAACCAAGGCTCCATAGCCTTGCTGGAAGGCAATCTTCAGGTCCTCTTTTGTGGGCGCTCTGTTGAAATCAAAGCCTTGCATTTTTGCATAAGATCATGAATTTTGCTTCTATGGTGTGATAAAACCAAAATTGTTTGCAATTTATTATTTGGATGCAATATTTCATTTATTGATACTTACAAATCATGCAGCTAATTTCATATAACCACCAGAGCCAAGTTTGTGTTGCCCGTGTTTTTCTAGTCTTGCCTTTGTTGCCTTCGATGTGTCGGGCAGCCTATGAAAAATTTGAAATACATTAGATTGTGTAAAAAGAAAGAGTAATCATTATATAATTACATTGTTGATAGTATCACATACCTTCCTTGGCCCAGTGGTGTCTTTCCTTTTTTCTTTTCAGCCTTCTCCTTTCCATCCGACACCAAGTCCTTCCACTCCCTCTCTGGAATCATGGGGGGATGCTCGTACTTTTTGTTCTTCTCTAAATGTGACCTATATTTCTCCCTCACATACTTTAGATAGGTACCAGCTTTCTTAAGGACCTTGGTTCAATTGAATGTTTTATCACCGAAGAACACAACTAAACGATTAATGAGCTCATCTTTTAAATCTTGATTTTGGGCATTCCATCGTGTACGTATGGTGGGCCCGAAGAGCTCCAATGTAACATCACTTAGATGTTTATAAAAAAAATCATTTCCTGCAAAATGTTCATCGGATCATTAGTCTATAAAGAGTGATCAATAAGTAAATTTCAATTGGATTATATATAATAATAATTAAAACATTTTAAAGTACCTGGAACCTTCTCTATCTTTATGGGAACGAAATCCTCAGTCACCACAAATGTGACCGGAAATGTTCTTGTACTAGTAATACAGGAAGATCCAGGAAATGCTGCTAAAACATCACCAGTACTAGCGGCTTCTGCATCCCTAGGTACATGTACTGACACATGTAGTGCCATGTGTTTGCTGCTAGAGGGTGCACTACCGAATGCTTGCACAGTATATGTTTCCAATATTTCAGTCAACAATATAGGCCTGGACGATGGGGTTGGATTATGTGATGTATGCGTAGGAAGATCAGGATTGACACTTGTACTGACCCCTACTTCTCGGGCAACACTTGTAGTACCCTGATCATGGCTAGTAGCATGATGAAGAAGCAAATAATCCTATAAAAACAACACATATTTTAGTTCATGACATAAAAGAGTACAAAATATAAAACCATGAATGAACTTATGTTATAATTAAAGATCTCATGACAGCTTACTTGCAAGTTTTGTGCTCTCTCAGACAATATTCTAACCCTTTCTCTTATCTCATCTGTTTGAGGCACTATGAATACCAACTGAAGGATTTCTTCATTGCATTTTTTTTGGGCCTTCCTCATCATATCCACAGGGTTTGCAGAATATGCGATGTCATCATCACATAATAATGACTGCACCTCCATATGGATGCTCTCCTATACTACTGGTGCCTCTCCCCGATCAGTCGACTGCAACAAGAATATTAAAAACATTATCGAAATTAACCCAATAAACTCATAAAAAAAACATAATAATAAAACATTTTTCTTGTATCTAATTTGTACAATTACAATGAGGTAAATATGTCGAGTAGAAACGCCTGAAGATGGATCACGATCTGTGCTCTGGGATGGAGCCTTCCTCATATGATCAATGTCCCGCTGTGACAAAAATTAAATATAAAAAACTTACCGAAATGAAACCAATAGACTTATGAAAAAAAAACATAATAATAAAATGGTATATTGGAGTCATTAATTGGAGGTTGGATAAAATGGTATATACTACATACCACCCCCATAGTAATTGTGTTTGTATCTAAACAATTCAAATTGTAATCAATTAGCAACTCTTCCCCTGCAGTTATTGATTTTATCGCACATACGAATACACGGTTTCCCTCTCATGCCTCGAATATGCAATTGGGTTGCTTATTTGTTGACCCAAGTCATGTACTATTTATAAACCCTGCAATATTTCTTGATGCTTTTGGCCTTCCGTCAATGTACCTAGCCACTCCTTTATTTTGATCCTTATCTTTTAGTTGTATATAATTTGTTGATAGTGCATACCTATGCATACTTCGTGTATATCGAACCAGCTGCATCCAATCTTTGTAATTGTAACAGGGTCCAACATACTCCATCAATTCGGTAACTTTGTTGTAACAGATCTTTATGTCATCCATGCAAAATAGGCCCAAACCATGTAATGACGATGGTGCTATGCGATATATCCTCTCGTTGACACAAAGATCAGTGTTTATTGGAGGAAGTTCCTTGGGTACCCATTGTTTCCGTAGATGTTTGTACCTCAAGGGCACCTCGATGTCGCCTATGCTTTCATCATAATAATAACATGATCCCCCTTCAACAAGAAAAAATTCCATTCGTTTACGGAATTTTCTTCTAATCTTTTGACCTCTAGTTGATCTCCCTTTTTTAGACCTACTACATGTCTCGCTTTCCTCTTCTCTTCCTGAATTTTCCTCGCTCAAGGAAGACAAATCTAACAAATACCTATTTGGTGGTGTCTGCACTCATAAGGATGTTGGATGAAGTTCTTTCATGGTGATGTGATCCCAAGGTGACATTATGATTAATCTATCATTTCATCGCTAGAATTTGATAGGTTATAAGGTAATCAAGTCTTGATAGATTGCAAGTTATTGTTACTACCATCCAAATGTGTCCATCACAAATCAAATCTACTTAATGTTTTAACTCCCAAAATTTGTAACAAGTGTTAAATGTGACTATGGTCCACCAATTACACAACCAAGGCCTCAAATGTATTCCCTAATTGTAATCAAAGGACTTTTGCTCCTCATTCAAGTAAATAAACTTGAAGGGAAACACCACCAAGTATTTTATTGGACACCTACATGACTAAAAATAGCAGAAAAATTATATTTAATTTCCATATGTCTAAGTGTTTAATGGGGAGGGAGTGTGTACTAGGCCCGGTAAAGTCACCATAAGTTTATGCTTTGGCAATAAAAATTGTTTAAGTCATCTTAAATGTTCCTATGTCTAATTGCTAGGAGACTTTTGGTATGTTTTAAGGTAGGATGAGTGGTCAAATCAATGTTCTAATTCTCTATGACAAGGTTTCAACATCTTCAAATAGTGAAATTTAGTGCTCATAGTCATTTGAAACAAAAAACATTTTGATTATGTATGATGGTAGGATTTGATAACTTAAAAGAATTGGCTACCCAACAAACTTATAGTTAAGAGAAAAAATTTCAGTTTAAGGGGTTAGAGCTTTCTTTCATCTTTGCATATTGGTTTAATTCTTCAAACAATGCATTTATTATCCCACTTCTATCATATTGTATTCCCATCCCATTGCAATTGTTGGAGGAGTTGATACCAAAATTTTATATCAAATACCTCGTTCTTGAAGCAATTTTCTGTGTTTTTACTATTTTTCTGAAGTTCTTTTGTGTTGTATGGATCCTTACAAGCTTGAAATGATCTGAGATCATTGGTGTAGATAAATATATGTGTTCCCTCTCATTTTCATTTGTTTTGAAGTGCTCAATCACTATTTTGTGGGAGAAAACAATCAAATACAGGGACTGCCCTGTTTTGCCTATGTAAGGGTTTGAGGGCTAAATAGAAATGGCATCCACCAATCCACCCACTATCTTGGAACTGTAACTCGGTGGATTGGTGTGCATCATGGTGGATTTGATGGCGTTTTAAATCTTGTTCTTTGAATTCCATTTATGTTTTTCCCTTGTCTTAGCTTGTTACATTGTTTGGGAGGAACCTAAGGTTGGGTTTTACCTTGGCTTTCATAAAAATCCTAATGTTCCATGTAAAACCTTGGGTGAGATATATTCGGCCATTACCCTTTTGGAGTGGGTATTAAAATGACTTATGTCTCATTGTTTCGTCTAGGTCGGGCCCCTTTTTATAAATTGAGTTAAATATTTTTCCTAACTTTATTACTTCCTAAGTTTAGGTTGGCTCGTGCCCTATGTTTTAAAAACAACATTAAGCCATCGTTTGTCGTCGGCCTAGACGGTGTCCCCTTGTTCTTATTAATAAATGTTTTATTTTGCAGGGAGTGATTTTAATTGGTCGTCGATCAACCATCGGTTGATCTCAGCCGTTCCCCACAATCCCATGATGCCCCCACCACAGGGTTACAACTAATCGTGATATCGCGGGCGGATGCCACGTGTCTCAGCTGGCGGTGCCGAAGGAATAATCAAATTGTTTAGTATTTGTGTTGAGGTTTAAATACATTATGTGGTAGGTTACTAAAGCGGATAGAGAATGCACGTGCTCAAAATCGATGGATATGTTATAATCTTGGTGAAAAAGTTGCTCAACAGTTAAGTTCAACGCTAGTGATTGATATGAATGAACGTGATTGCCGATGGTGGAGATCAACGATTGCCCGCCATCACGTGATCGGAAGATGCAGGATGTTTATGGATTGTGATATCATGGGCATGCACCATGTGTATCCTTTGGCGCTACATATTGTGGTGGGCCCTCAATGCTGAGATGGAGATTGCATCAGCCTTTTTTGAAGGTAGTCATTCAATGCTCTGACGAAAGTAAAATATCTATGGTTAGAATTTAAATTTGCATCAAATGCGATTGAATTCATTGGTGCAGCATGTAAGTGAGCTTTAATGGTGAAAGAGACATTTACTAGCTTAATTCAAATGATATAAAGCTTTTTTCCTTCGTCTTTTTTCACCACAAAGCATTCAAGCACCTTCGCAAAGCAATTTCAAAGCTAGAGACGAAGTTTTGAGCAATCACAGTGAAAATTTGGTCTTCTGTAGAATATAATCCCGTGAGATGTTTTATGTGTTGCTTTAGTTAATTTGACTGTGGTTTTGTGAAGAATTGTGGTGTGCTAGTTAGAGGGCTTGTTGATTATTGTCATAGGGTTACTAGTTTGATCAAATTATGGGAAATTGCAAGGTGTTACTATGATCTCATTTTCTGAGTAGCCCTAGTCTGTTCAAAGTTTGAGTTTTAGAGGAAACCCTAGTTTATTTGAGATGGCGCCACCAAAGCAACATTCCAGCCACGTAGATTATTTACAAAGAAATTTGTATGATGATTTCCTGGACCAATTACTACTGTCAACAAATGATAAGAGGAGCAGTTTAGTTTTGATGAATGGAAGAACCCTAGGTGAGGGGCTAGTATGCAAAAATTATAACATCGTAGATGCTAGGGTTCCTATGGTAGGTTTGGAAATGTTCAAGCTCTAGTATGGGCAACAAAATTTACCTCACCCTTTCTCTAATGCCTAGAGATATGATATGGGGAAATTAGTAGTGCCAAACGTGTTCCCTGACGTGGACCTGCTTAGGGTAGTGGCAGCGCGATATGACCCTGTCACGAGAGTGATTAGGGATAATGATGGAGAGGTTTTGTTGAGTGTAAGCAAAGAGGAAATTCAACAAGTAGTCGACTTGAGTGAACCTAGTCCGTTTTTGGTTCAAATTGATCTTGAGGAGATGAAGCAAGAATATGCAAGATCAAAGCCATTGTTCAGATTGAAGCTGCTTCCTCCACATCTAGCTAGGGCAGGCAGTTCAAAAGTTTACATTAGCCCAAGTGACCAGGAGCCTTTCAGGCTAAGTTGCTTTGCCAATCACTTTTTGGCCACTTTCTATTCACTATGCCAAATTCTAGGTTTTAGCCTAAATATTGTTATGCCAATTGCATACATGTTCATGGGGGGCCAGATACAACACCCCAATTTCTCCGTGATATGACTTTGCATCTTTTCTGGCAGAAAAGATACATGATGGATTGCTGAAATTGCAAATAGGAGATACTAGCAATCCTTTCTTCTGGTACTCATTGCTAATGTACATGATTTTGTATAAGAATGCTGACTTTTTCTCAGAGAAGATGGAGTTAAGGCAGGACATAAATGGAGAAAGGTTACCAATGCAGGTTTGGACTGCAGACCTATCATACAACAAAGGAAGTGCCAATTATGTGCAATTTGACAATTGTTTTGCTTCCAGACTCAGGGCTCAATTAATTGTTAATGTGCCCAGGATTCCTGAGGATCTTCACGATTTTCTCATACCTAAGGGGAGGAATCCTTATTTAAAGGTTTTTCACAACTAGGGTGACATTATGTTGTACCCAATCAACTTTGTTCTAAGAGTGTATGGCTTCCAGGGAGCCCCACATATCCTCCCTTTCAATGTGCCATCTAGAATGGGGTTTGTTGAAGTCATGTGGAAAACAGGTTGTATCCATGAGGATAACCTGACAGGGAAAGGAAAAGGGACTCTCTTCCCTAATTACATTGTTGTATCAGATTTTATTTTCTCTAAGGGAGGATGGGTCCATTTCAGGAGATATTTTGATGACTTTCATTTGAGTGGTTCCAAGCGGCAACATGATCCAGAGAGTTTCTTTGCCTTGTTTAGGCAACGGATTAAGGGTGGAAAATTTACCCATGAGTTCAATTTTCTTGAGGACTTAATCAGAAATGAATTTGATTTGAACAGACAAGAATTGAATAAGGAGAAGTGGATTGCATAGGAAAAATTATTGGCTGCAGTGCACAAAATGGATCCCAAGTATGATCCATTAATGGAATTCACTCCATTCCACAAGAAAATTGATTTCTTGATGGATAAATTTAGAGAGATCATGGGCACTTTGATGACCAAGAGGGTCAATTTAGAATTAGATTTTGGCATACAGAGATCAAAGGTGAGGTGTGTAGAAACAAGGCCAACTTATCAACCTACAGTGAGTTGGCCTCTTTACAAGAGAAAGAGGAATGACAGTAGCAGTGAGGAGGAAGAGGATAAGAAGGGAAAACAAATTATGAAGACTTCAGCTCACCCAGGGCCGAAGATTAGAGCACCTAGAGGAATAAAGATAATTGATTTAGATTCTCCACTAGAAGTTGATCCTGCATTACCAACATCTGAGCAGAGCCCTAAGAGGCAAAGAGTTGAGAAAACACAAGAAGCTTTGATGGATGAAATAATTGTTATTGATCAAGACATGCAGGTTGGTATTCCATCCCCTCCTAGATCAACTCAATTAGTACTATCTGATATGGACATGAAAGGCCAATGTGTACAAGATGCCAGAATGGAAGCATGCAAGGAATTCTTGGATGATGGTGCATTTGTGAAGACTCCGTTTTTCTTGCAACTGGTGTGGAGGATGAAGTTAGAAGAGTACCAAGCCAAGTGCAAGGAGAGAAGAGATTCAAGGCCTGATAGATCTAATCGGGAGAATGATGATGAGGTGAAGGCTGAACTCGTGAATGATTTCAAAAGCATCACTCCTAAGGAGGGAAGGAAGTTGGTGACCTAGGCTTGGGTGCAGATTTTACCTGAGTGAGACATAGCAGATGCGGTAGCATTCAATGCTATTCTAAAGTCCAAACATCTAATGCAGAACACCGAGGAGGAGGTCAAGGAAGCACTCCAAGATTTTTCCTTTAGTGAGGAATATGAGACCTTGGCTATTTGGGCATTGGCACCCCAGGGTAGAAAGCCAAATGTTACTGATATTAGCCCAAACCTAAGGGGAGGGTTAATAATCAAAATAGCTTCTGAAACTTCAACTACATAAGCTACAAATTTGACTGTAAATGTGGCCAAATTGGCCCAAAAGACAGTTGAAAGAGAAGAAGCTAAGAAGAAAATTTTGATGGAGAAGTATAAAACCATTATTGGAGAGTATAGTAGAATGTAGCAAAGGAATGTTGAGCTGCAAACTGAGGTAGACAAGTTGAAGTACAGACATGTGGGGGAGTCTTCTAGTGCTCTCGGTACCCTGGCCTTACCTTCTACATCAAGATCAGTACCTCCAACTTCTCTAATTGTTTCTACTCTTGGGTCCCCCATCCAGACTCTTGCTCCTAGTCCTTCATTAGAGCCAGTTGAAGAGGAGGTTGAGTACTCTGTAGATCCCACCAAAAAGCAGATGCTTAATAAGATTACAGAGCTACATGCAGCTCTAAAAGCAAGTGAGAAGGGAGCAGTTTCCAAGCAAAATGAAGTTGTAGACACAGTTTTGAGGCATTTGAATGAGGGAGTTGATGGTAGATTACCATCAGTTTATTCTTTATATTGTTTATTCTTAGACTCAATAAGAAAGATTACTAGGGATCAAGAATTAGTTTTTCCTTTAGTTGAGAGGTGGATCCCTAGGGCCAATGACCTAGATGTTATGTATAAGGCCTCTAGATTCAATGCAGACAATAGGCCCCAATCATTAAGGCCTACTCAAGTTTTTGTAAAATCACTGCAAGGTTTTCAAGCCTTACCTGATGATTTGAGTAAGAAGATTAAGGAACTAGTAAAGAATTTTGATGACTAGAGTGGCACGTCTGCTTTACCAAATTTAGTAGATGCCCATGAAAATGTTAGATTGCTGCAGCAGTGGAAGGATAGGGTGGATAAAGTCATCAATGCACAAATCAAATTGATTTGTGATTACTCAGATTATGATATGTTGACGAGTTGTATAGATAAAATCATTAACACCAACACATTTTTGGAGTCTTTTGAAAGAGAGGCGAATCAGGTAGCAGTCAAGTACACACCTTAAAGTGCTAAGGTGAATGAAGTGGTAAATTTTGATTGGCCAACAGATGAGGAATATCAGAGATGGGTAGAGAAATATTTAATTGAAAAAGAATAGGACAGAGTCTACTACCAGCATTTCACAGCTCAACAATTTTGGTTATAATAGATTTTGGTTATGTCTTGATGGCAGTTTTGGCACAGGTATTTGAGATTTGCCCAATGTAGCAATTATTTTCCAAGCAGATGGGATAAACAGGAAGATTCTCTAGGGACTCGGTTGTGTAACAAATTTTTGAAATGTCATAGGGCAGTCCAAATGACCGGTGACATGTGTATTTTTGGCTCGATGCTTGTTTGCTCCTTCATTCTCTATAAAAAGGATTTCAAGGCCAGAAATACGAGTTAGAAAGTTAGACAATTTTAGGTCGAGTCTCAGTGAGGTTGCAGAGAAAATTGTAAAGAATTTGATGTCATAGTGAAAATATTGTTTTAGGTTTTTTGTCATTTTTGTAGTAGGTTTTAAATTCATGAATGTTTAATATTTCAAGACAGTACTAGCATTTGAATGGAAATTACTCATTTCAAGCTCACATTTCTCCATTGTATGAACATATCATTATCTTGAATAAAATGATCAAGGATTATTTTGTTCATCTCACTGTTGGGGTGTGTATGATTCTCATTTTGGCTTTAATTCAAGGAATTAATTAAAATGCTTGAGTGAGGTTATAGGTGGATATGTTTATGTAAGGATTTGATAAGTAGTATTGGGTTAGAATACAAATTGATGATATTGTAAGGCAATATTATTTGAGATTTTATATGTTATGTGTCTGAATCTATCATGAACCCTTAAGTGCTTATGAATTTGACTCCTCCAATGGTAGATGGCACTGGTCTAAATTGTACTTATTTGTGAGGTTTTGTATTCATTTGTCTTTGCTTAAAGCTTGCTACAAAATTTCAAATCAATGACTATCTTAAGTTGTGTAATGTTGTTGTAGTATCTCATGCTCCAAATAGTTGGTATTATTGATGAACAACCAATTCGTTTCAGTATTTTCCTGTTATGTTGAGCTATTAAATGAGATGATCTATTATTATTGATGTTGTTTATAATTTTGGTGCAGAGGTTATAAATGCATTAAGGGGATCACCCTCTCGGGTTTTGCAAAGCCCAAAGAGTAGGAGGTTTATTAAAACCCTCGTCAGTTGGTCCAGGTCCTTCGAGCTGCCCTTGATTGGAATTGGCAATTCCATAGGTAGATTAGAAGATAAACTTGGTTACAGTAAAAACAAACAACAGATCTGTACAAGCTTGAAATGCTCTGAGATCATTGGTGTAGATAAATATATGTGTTCCCTTTCATTTTCATTTGTTTTGAAGTGCTCAATCACTGTTTTGTGGGAGAAAACAATCAAATACAGGGACTGCCCTATTTTGCCTATGTAAGGGTTTGAGGGCTAAATAGAAATGGCATCCACCAATCCATCCACTGTCTTGGAATTGTAACTCAGTGGATTGGTGTGTAGAGGTTCATTGCATTTAGGGGTCTGCATTTAGGGGTCTATTAAAGCAAGAAACTTGGCATTGAATTGATGCCCTAGGGCTGACAGGGGCAATTTTCTTGTGAATTTGTGGTTGTTAAGTCAGGGTTTATCAATTTGATGGATATCTTGGTAGAGTCATGGTGGCACTATTTGATGGTCCAATCTCTACTTCGAAATAAAAATATCTCTAACAACTCTAAGATCTATAATGGGATGGCATTAAAGGAACCTTCATATGAAGGATCTTCTAATGAAGGACCTTTGAATTAAGGTCTTCATTTGAAGGTCCTTCATGCCAAGGTTCCTTTTATAAAGCATTTTGGACATGAAATATTTAAAATAAAAAATACCTTCATTTGAAAGTCTTGACATGGCATCATTTTTGAATGAAGGTTCTTCATTCAAAGGTCATGACGACATCACCTTCAAATGAAGGTTCTTCATTCAACTGGTATTATGTAATTTTGAATGTGTGATAATAATTTAGGGTTAAAAATAAATCCATTTGAGTCTTTTATAAATGAATGGACATTTGATGCAATCATATGCCTTTTCAAACTTTTAACTTAATAGTAAGGGAATCATGAGTAGTTTGTTGGGCCCATTCAACAATCTCTAATGCAAGGATTGAATTGTCTAGAATGTATCTACTATCAAGAAAGCCAATTTTTTTCCTCTATGACTATATCTCAAGCAATAGGTTTAATTGTGATGGCAATGATATTGACAAGGATTTTATAATCTAGTTGTTGAGAAGCATAATTGGCCACCATCCTAGGAAAGATTCTTCATTCTCACTTTTAGGTGTTAAAATTTAACAATACCTTGATTGATGAAAGAGCCCAAAGAGCCTTTCTCCATGGTATCCAAGTACACATAGCAGTGATCTTCTCTTATACGGTTGGACATGATTTAAAGAACTTCGCTAGGAATTATTCATTTAACCTAAGGTTTTCTCATAATTCCATCATTGGAAAAGTATGATCAAATTCTTCTATTATGAAGAATTGGTCTATCTACCTCTAGTAATCACTATAAAAATGTGAAAGACTAAGCTATTTTAATTTTTCTGTTTTATCTTATACCATTTTACAAGAATGGGGGTGCCAATGTACGAGAAGATCTTTGGAAACTAGGCATGAAAATTGCAAGTTAAATAGAATGGGGGTGCCAAACTTACAGTACTCATTGTCCCTTGGTAGTCGATTTTCCCTGAGTGCCCTCAACCTCATCCTCGGCACTGGTATTGACCTTGTTTTCACTCCTCCATACTCTTCCTCGGCATTGGTATTGACCTTGTTTTCACTCCTCCAAACTCTTCCTCAGCGATGGTATTGACCTTATTTTAACTCCAAACTCTTCCTTGGCATTGGCATTGACCTTGTTTTCACTCCTCCAAACTCTTCCTCAGCGCTGGTATTGACTTTTCACTTCTCCAATTTGACGAGCTATAACCTGGTTTCGTTAGGTTTTAGAGTATGTTAATTAAATTTAAAATTATGGCACCATTTAGAGTAGTGAATATAAAGCAAGCCAAGCCTATTATAGTCATGAGGGAAATAATAAAACTCTTAGGATACTTTGTGAAACCATTTTCCTTGGTTAAAGGGAGGCCATAAAATATACCTTTGGATTTTTTTCAATCTTCAAATATGAGGATTTGCAAGGTTCTTAACAACATGAGTAATGGAAATGTGTGCAACAAGAATTTTTGAACACACATGGAATCTCCTTGCCAAAGAAAGGGGCTTCATAATTTAATATGATAATTTTTCTCAACTCTAGAAATGATATGTTTCCTTAAAGAGGAAGGATAAACCAAAAAGGTAAAAGAGATTCTTAGGAATCTCAACACTTCCTTATGATCAACCCCCTTCTATCCATAGGAATTGAACCAATTGGGCTTGGCTAAGAAGGATTTCCTATAACATTGAGTTTTATGCCACTATATATTTGACCTTAAAGCTTTCCAGAAAATATCTAGGCATTGAATATCCTAAATAATGTCACATTTATCCTCCAAGAGAGTGAGAAAGGAGTCATTAGAAAAATGACCATTGAATAGTTGGGCTATAGAGTTAGGAAAAGTAGCACCTTTAATAAGGTTCCATGAAATACTATTAGCCAAAAGATATCCAAAGGCTTCCATAAAAAACACACATAAAGTAGGAGCTAAGGGGAAAACATGAAAAATTGAATGAAAACACCCAAAATCCTCAAATTTATGTCCATTCATGGTAATACAAGTATAACCATCATAACTTTTTTTTGAAAAAAGTAAAAAAAAAATGAGGAACAAATCCTAGATGACATAACTAGTCCAATTCAACACCAAAGGTAGCAAGAGATTAATGAAATTACCATAAGTTTTAAGTAGAAGTAAACTGCCATTTTCAAGGTTTAATGCTAGTATGAAATTGTGACTAGCTAAATCGAAAGAAAATTAGAAAATTGTAACCAACATTTAAGTGGAAATAATTAAAAGTAACCACACTTTTTGCATGGTTGAACCAATTTAAAAATTCAGCCAAAGGTGATAGTAAGAAAATTAAAATGCACCTTTATGAAATATTTAGTCTAAGAGCCAAATTTGGATGACAAAGTTAGTAAGAAGTAGTGTCGAAAGTGGAAAATTAATCATGAAATCATGGCTAATAGAGCATACAAAATATATTGGAAAAGTCAAGAGAACTTATATTTGCACATAAAAACACTCAAAATAATAATTATATCATACAGTTCATTTGGGATTATATTACAATATGACTTTTACAAAGCCTTTCAAATATACCTTCCCATTTAAAATATTAAAATCATAATTGAAATAAAATATTTACAAGTAAAATCGAAGTGTCTTTTTATACAATTTACTCTCTTTTGATATCCCTATTTATCTCCCTCTCGCCCTCTTATTTCTCTCTAACTCTTCTACTTCTCTTTATCTCTCTCAGTCTTTCTATGTGACTATATCTAATTAAAAGTTGTTTTGTGACTCTCCCTAGTTTTTAATTTAGATTTTAGATTTATTTTATTATTTAATTTAAAATATAATTATTCTACAATAATTAAAAGTTTAATAAGACAAATAATTTTAAATTAAATTTATTTTAATAATTATTTGTAATTATTAAAACTTAAATCTAAATTAAAAATTAAAATATAATAAAATAAATGTAAAGTCAAAATATATCAAGATCTAAATATTATTAAAAATAATTAATTTTTAATAAATAATTAAATAAATAGGTAAAAAATAAACTTACTATATTAACAAGAAAAGACAAACTTGGGGTCTAATCGGATGTGACAGGATCAACAGTAGAGGGCAAGATGCAAATAAATCAAACAACTTCCAAGGCAAAGGAAAGATTGAGTGGATCTCAAAATACTTTGCATTAATCACGTCGAGTACCTCCAGCAGAGCGCCCGCAAGTTTACATGCTCCAACCGTCAAGATCATAGAAAATTAATCATGAAGACTGCTAGCCACCGCAGTTAAAAAAGGCCAGCCTAGGTCATTGAAAACAATGTCTTTGCAGGAATAGTGTGTGCGTGCAGAAGCTTGGGATTTTTACTTGGTGATAGAAGTAGGCGATAAAGGGATGGAGACTCCTCTGGCCCTAGACACCGACAAGCAACTGCAAGCATTCTGAGGAGAAGTGACAGACAAAAGACTGAATGGGGTACTGGCCTCGTCCCACCCGCTGATACTTTGGGCAACCAAGAAGGTTGTAGGACCGGAGTTCCTGAAAGCATATCATAGGTTCCGGTCCAATGCAGAAATACCAGCAATGTTTCTGGCGATGCTCCTCCACATGGGTGTGCCGAAGGAAATCGCAAAGAAACTAACCCAAATGGTCTTCATTCACGCATGGCTGGGAGACATTGATGCAGCCTTGGATAATGTGGATGAAAATAATCTCATCCCAATGCCCTAGAACTACTAAGTGTTGAGCATACGAGGAAGGGAGGTCATGAAATTCCATCTGGTCAGGACAATTGACCCAGAAGGGTTTGAAAAATGATGGGATGAAAGGGACCAAAGCATCACCTTCCTGCTCGGAGCAGCCAAGCTAACCACCAACCAACCTCGTGGTTGGGTAATGCGATATGTGCAAAACGAAGGGCTGGCAGAGGAGTTAGCATCAGGAGACGACATCGACTGGGACTTAGGCTCTAAGGAAGAATGGATACCAATCGATTCCAGGGACCCGGAGGAGAAAGCGAAGGGGCTGGCTCACCAGAACTGCAGAGCAGACTGCCCGGTGATTGCAAATTACATTGCATACAAGAAGCGGGTGGAATTGAAAGACTTTGAGGACGAAGACTCCAAGGGAGGAATGGAAAACTGACTCAGCCCATCGTGCCATGGTCTTTTCTAAGCTCTTGCATAATATTAATAAATCCAGATAATTGTAAGGTGTAGAATTTTTAGTCAGTCTCAGTCGCCTTTGAATCGTAGTGTTTGTGCATTTTCCTAGGCTTTTTGTATTTAGTTAAATCTCTATAAAACTTGAATCGTAGTGCATGTATATATTTAGTTGAATCGTAGTGCATGTATTTAGTTAAATCTCTAAATCAAACTCGATATGAATAGAGTTTAATTTGTCAAAAATATTTTCATTTGAATTGCATGTGAATTCACTAAGAGCATTTTAATCAATTTGCACATCTCTATAAAACTTATCATGTTCTATCTTATATTTCAATGCCTTGTACACCCTCTCTCTATTGACTATAAAATTGTAATTTGTTCTGTGTTGGTCCTTCCTTCGAACAATAATAATTGGTAAATATTTTATTCTATGTGGTAAAATTTTAGCTATTTCTCTTCTTGTGGAAAACTTATGGTATGCCCTTTATATTTGTACTGACCTCCAATTGCATGTGTGACTTGAAGTATTGAATTTACATGCCCTATCAACATTTCCTCAATTTGTGTTAAGTTTGCAAGTTCTAATGGTTGTGGACCAGGATTCATATTATTTAATGTCGAAAATTGATGTTCATTTTTCTCTTGTCGACATCTATTGCAAATTGGGCCTTCAAGAACTCATACAACCTTCATTGTAGGGTAACTTTCTTGACAAATGTAACACATGCTTGGTGCTGCAAGTTTATCCAGACCATGTCGAAATATAATTTGTAAATCTTTCAAATCAATTTGCACATTTCTATTGTTATTGCATGTACCTAGATCTCTTTCATTTTGTCTTCTTTGCAGACGTCTTCATCTTCTCAATTGAGAGGTTAACTCCTATTGTGGACTATTATTTTCTTCATGATTTTTCAGTTTCAACATTTATTGCATCTTGAACTCTATTATCTGGTGTTTGTAACACATGATCTATTGTAATTGAATTCATTTCTTTAAATTTACCCTCTATATTCTCATGAGATTCATAATTCTTTTCAACTAATTCAGATTGCATACTTGTATTTTTTGTTTTTCTATCTCATTAAATTGGTCTAAATTCTCATTTATTTGTAATCTTCTTAATATATATTGCTCATCTTCAAATTCTCGTACACGATGTATTCTCATCTCATCTGCATGTTGTCTCATTTTTGCTTCAATCTCTTCAACTCCCTATCTGCCCTATGTTTAACACGTCTTTCTCTATCATTTTGGTTTCGATGATTTCTTGCTTCTTCTTTTTGTAAATTATTCATTTGTTCACATCTTTGTCTCATGTAATTTTGAGTGTATTCTCTCCGTTGTTCTTCATTTTCAAAATTTAATCTTGGGCGAGGCATCCTAAACAATTATTTAAAAGTAAAATAAAAATTAAAAAACTTTATAAATATGAGAAATTTTACTATACACTAATTTCATAAAAAAAGATATCACAAAATTAATACATATTTATTGATAAACCTTATTTATTTATAATTAATAATTAATATATTAATCTTCTTAATAAAAAACTATGTCTTCTAAAAACAATTGAAAAATAAAATATATGCAAACTCTTTTGTAACAAATAATAACTTGATAATAAAATAGAAGTAAAATTTTATTTATGACTTATACATTAGAATTTAGTTTTTTACCTTATAAATAAATTGAAAAATATACAAATCATAGAAAGTAAAATTTATTTTATTTATTTAGAAAAATTCTAAATGATAAAAAGTAAAAATTGAAGTAAGAAATATACAAATCATAAAACATAAAATGATAGAAAGTAAAAAATATATTACTGCACTTCTTTATTAGTTCCTGCCAAGGAAACTATAGGCACCACCTGTGCTTTAACTAGTGATTAATAACTTTGATTTTAACAAATGAGAATTCAACTTTCAAATTTGACAAAAAATTGTATATTATTAAAGTAAACTTGCAAAATATATAACAAAACATTCATCCAAAATTAATTTTTTGCAATATAATTGGAAAAAAGTTTTGAGCGATAAGGGCGGATTTTCAGGGAGCATAAACTTTCTATCACAGCTTTTATTAATTCCTGCCAAGGAAACTATAGGCACCACCTGTGCTTTAGCTAGTGATTAATAACTTTGATTTTAACAAATGAGAATTCAACTTTCAAATTTGACAAAAAATTGTATATTATTAAAGTAAACTTGCAAAATATATAACAAAACATTCATCCAAAATTAATTTTTTGCAATATAATTGGAAAAAAGTTTTGAGCGATAAGGGCGGATTTTCAGGGAGCATAAACTTTCTATCACAGCTTTTTAAGGCTTTTCTGGCACAAAGACTATAATCAAAACTACAATAAAAAAATATTTAACTAATTTGTAAGAAAAAATTTGAACTCTTCAAAATTAGTTCTTGTTATATTTTCAATTCAATTCATTTATTCACTTGTCATATCTTAAATAAAATATAATTCAAATAATAAATTTAAATATATAAAATAATTTAATAACAAATTCAAATAAATAATGTATTTTTAATATATTATATTATTAATTTAACAAAACATTATAATATTCTAATATATATACTATATGTAACATATATAATGTATAATATATAATTTTAACATCATATTATAATATTATAATGTATATACAATATAATATGTAACATATATAACATCTAATATATAATATAATCTAATAACAAATTCAAATAAATAATGTATTTTTAATCTATTATATTATTAATTTAAAAAAATATTCTAATATATATACTATATGTAACATATATAATGTATAATATATAATTTTAACATCATATTATAATATTATAATGTATATACAATATAATATGTAACATATATAACATCTAATATATAATATAATCTAATAACAAATTCAAATAAATAATGTATTTTTAATATATTATATTATTAATTTAACAAAATATTCTAATATTCTAATATATATACTATATGTAACATATATAATGTATAATATATAATTTTAACATCATATTATAATATTATAATGTATATACAATATAATATGTAACATATATAACATCTAATATATAATATAATATATTAAATAATAATATTATAATTTTATATTTTAATTTTAAATTATGTAATATATTATCTTTTAAAATAATTTAATATATTTTTAATATATTATATTATTGAATATTTTTATAATATATTATATTAAATTAACATCTAATATATTAAATTAATCTTGATTTATTTTTTCATTGCTATTTATTTAAAATTTCTCTTTTTACCTAAACTAAAGATAAAAAAAGATATTAAAACAAGTAATTTTAGTAATTTTAGTTCTAATTGCTCTACTCAATTACTATATATTTTTTTAAGAAACAAATGTATTAAAAATGTAGAATGTTTTAGTCATATTTACAACAACTATCATTTTTTTATAGACCTTTAGGGAATATTTTAAATTTAAATATTATCTAAGAAATATTTCATAATATGATGAGGAAGAAAATTTTAACTATCTCTAAATGCCTATTTACTATTTTTTTTCTAAGGGGTAAAATAGGAGTATCCAACTTTATTATTCACACTACAATCACACAAATATTTTGGTAAAACTACATTTACACTACAATCAATTATGAACTAACTTTTCTTTGTTTAATATATTTATCATTAATGTCAAATTTATAAACTAATATCAAGAAATAAATAACCTTAACCCCAAGATTTATACTAGAACTCTAATTGAACCCTAAACCTAACCCTAATTCAACCATAACAATAGGATTTAATTACAGTTAGGGTTGGAGTGAGAAATTAATTATGGTTAGTGTTAGGGTTAGAATTAGGGTTTAATTACCTAGTTAGGGTTAGGATTCAATTATGATTATAGTTAGGGTCAAATTTATAAGCTAATATTAAGATATTCACAACTCTAGCCCTAACCTAACCTTAATCTCCATTCTAGAATGCTAATTAAACACTAATTGAACCATAACAATAAGGTTCAATGAGAGTTAGGGTTAGGATTTAAGTAGGTTTATGGTTGGAATTAGGGTTTAGTTACCTGGTTAGAGATAGCATTCAATTAGTGTTATGATTAGGGTCAAGTTCAAGTTATAGTTAGGGTTTAGTTAGGATTATTTTGGTTAATCTTACAATTGGGGTTTAACTAGAATGCTAATTGAACCCTAATTTAACCCCAACAACAAGGTTCAATTAAAGTTAGTGTTTAGGTTCAATTAGGCTTATGGTTGGAAATTTGGAATTAGGGTTCAATTAGGGTTAGGGTTAGCATTCAATTAGTGTTATGATTAGGATCAAGTTCAAGTTATAGTTAGGGTTCAATTAGGCTTATTTTAGTTAAGTTTACAATTAAGGTTTAATTAGAGTTATTTTTATGGTTCAATTAGGGTTAGGGTTCATTTAGATTAAGGTTCAATTAGGGTTCAATTAGGGTTTCCAATTCTAGCAGCACAAGCCAATACATACAACATATCTTACCTGACTTACAAGATAGATGAGTTTCTGGAGGAGATGCAAATAAAGACAACTTTTCAATTTGTTTCAATGCCTAGTGTGGAGTATCCAAAATTTATTGTTAATTTTGAATCTAATATTGACATATATCATTGAACTAAAATTGATACTACTATTTTGATTCTTGGTGATAATTATTGGATTTATGTGTAAAATATGGAGATTTGTGTTTGACTGCAAAGAGTTATCTCTTGTGATTTATTACCAAATTAGTCAGTCATGTTCCCTATGAAGAGGCTTCAAGAATAGTTTCATCAATTAATCCTCTACCTTTTGGTCTTGGTCCAATGACTATTGCAATGCTTCTATCCATTGCTCTACAATCAGTAAAACGAGCATATGGGTTCAATTGAGGTTTTCGATGTTTAATCAAGGCCTTTTTCAATACACTTCACATTATAAGTTTTATGAGGCTTATAAATGAGTTATCTATTATTGAATGGTTAAGGAAATATTTGAACTCATTAATATTTACATAAAGTTGGCAACATGCAAATTGTGCTTTCTTCATGGCCAAAAATCACAACCAAAGCATCTCATAATTTTGAAGTGAGCAAAATTCTTTTGTTATAAGGGTCATTTTCTAATGGAAGATAAAGTTGACTCTATCAATGATCAAATTCCTAAATTTAGGTGACAACTGCTTTATCCTAACCAATTGTTCTTACAACACAACAAACATAATAAATACAAACAAAAATATTCTAAAACTTTCTAGCAAGAACTTCGCTACTCTGCAGCTCTTGTTAATTGTCGGCTTCGTGAATTCGTATTTCATAATTTCTTTCTTCTTCCTCCATTTATATAAATATTTTTGGGTGGCACCGATTCATTTTTATTTAATTTATATTTGTCGGCTATTTATTGTTTCATATACATGTGGGCATATGATATTTTTAATATGTTGTGAGTTGTTTTTGTTAACACGCTCACATTCCACTCTGTGTTGCCACTATAGCTTACGCCTCTCAACGTAATAAATTCAATTTAAAAAATTAAAATCATATTTAAAAATTCAATTCATAATTTTAAAAAATCTAAAAAAAAATAAAACAATTTTAATTATTTTTCTAATTTACTTTTTTATATTTTTTCAAATTATAAAATAAGTAAAAACCATTTAATATATGAACTTTATAAAATGCAAATACTAAAGCTTACTTGCATGTCGTGCCAACGGCTCCAATCGCATTTGATGCGAATTCAAATTCCAACCGTCAATCATTCACTTTTGTTAGATCATCGAACGGCTGGCTTAAAAAAGGATGACATAATCTTCATCTCAACACCAAGGGCCCGCCACATTATGCATCACCAAAGAAATACACGTGGCACACGCTTGTGATATCGTGATCAGTAAACACCTTGCATCTTTTGATCACGCGATGGCGGGCAACCGTTGATCTCCACCATCGACAATCGTGTTCGCTCAAGACAGTCACCAATGTTGAACATAACTGTCGAGTAGCTTTTTCATCGAGATTATAACATCTCCATTCATTTTGAGCACATGCATCTTGTAGCCACTTTAATAACTTGTTGTATAACACATTAAAACCCAACAAATATATTTAAGCAATTTGATTATCTTTTCGGCATCGCCAGCTGATACATGTGGCACTCGCCCGTGATATCACAATCAATTGAGACTCTATGGTGGGGTCATCACGGGATTGCGGGGAACCGCTGAGATCAATCAACGGTTGATTGACGATCATTTAAAATTGTTCCCTACAAAAATAAAACATTTATTAAATGGACAAGGGGACACTACTTAGGCCAACGACAAACGATAGCTTACATATCGATATCGGCAAGAGGTCGGGAATGTCATATCGATGAAATCTCATTTGAGGATATATATCGAGAAAATACAGTTCACAGTCTCTATCGGCAAGATAATGAGCATCGGCGTGATGGTATGAAGTCATATCGAGCTTACATATGTCTTACCGCTCGGAGCATGAGGAAATATATCGGCCAGACTAGAGTCATCGAAGTAAGGTTCCTGAAGTCAAACCGAGACATTCATCCAGTCTTGCCGATAAAACAAAGGAGGATTTTATCGATGGGACAATGTTACCGGGAAGAATATGAGGAGTCTTGCCGACCTTCCATGATACACCGACAAGATTGGACTTGGCGACATGTCTGGAGAGAATGATATCAGAAGGACATGGTTCATGGTTTTGTCGATGAAGAAAATCATCGGTGAGACAAACTTCAGTGGGGAGAGATAAGAAGGTCACAACGAGTGCAGTTCCATTGGCAAGAAAATAATTATGTCTCAATGATCAGAATTTACAAAGGAAATATCTCAGCGAGATACACATCTCTGGAGTAAGATGAGGATTGTCTGCCCGACTTGCTAAAGTCACAGTGATAGGTTGCTTCGGTGGGAGTTGTAGCGATATACTTAAGACCAAAAGGGTAATTGTCGGGAAGACTTAAGGTGTCGGAGAAACTACAAGATGTCCTAGCGGGTGTTTAATGAATGTTGGTGAAGGCTCGAACAAAAGGATCACCCAAGATTTGAAAATGTCTGGCCAACAAATTACATGATGTGACAGTGAGAGTTTCGAAAAAACCAACTACGCTCATGTTTTAGCTAAAACATTAATGGCGCCACGGAGCATAAGTAATTTCAGGAATCAAGATGAATTCAATTGAAAACATCATTGTAGAATTGACAGCTAAAGAAGTAGAAGAGCAAGCGAAGGACCAGGGTATTCTCTCAGTTCAAAATCTCGGGCAAAAAACAGTAAGTTCTTCATACCTTGAATTTGTAATTTTAAAGAATGAAAGCCACTAGTTCAGGAAAATCAAACGGTAGAAAGCATGGGGAAAGTGGTCAGTTGAAAGGGAAAAAGCAAAAAACTAAAATTCATCCAAAGGGTATTGAGCGTAAGCTGAATCAAGATCTTATCGACCAACTACCTGGCTTTGGACCCAAAGCCAAACCCTCTGCACAACTTAGGGCCGAAGTGGATAAACTAGATGAAAAATGTAAGCTCATAGGAGATATTTGGACTCCAATAAGAGGTTATGAACTGTTTAGCTTTCATTACTATCGGAGGAATCGCTTTGAACCAGTATGTAACCCATGGAAGCTTAATTTGGGAAAGTTAGTTTTCCCTAATGTTTTTGTCGATGTTGAACTGGTGAAATTGTTGGCCACTCATTATAATTCAAGACTTAAAGCTATCTGTGACCCGTTTGGGAAACCATTGATACACATATCAAAGGATGCAATAGGCGAAGTCTTTAAATTGGAAGGGGTATGCAATGAGAAGATTATATGTGAAGAGCTGGAAAAATAATTCGGAAGGATGGACACCATTTACAAGGGTTGGAGATTGCCCTTGCACAGAATTAGACATGGTGGTAAACCAATTCCGCTAGAAGATAGTGAAGGACCCCCATTCCATGTAGATATTTTTGAGCCCTATATGAAATGCACTTATTTATCGGTGGGTCAAGTATTGGGAATGGAAGTCCCTGAGTATATGGCAATTGTTCCCATGGTAATTTCAGCAAATATTCAGTATCGCAACTCTAGACCTTTTGATTATGCCTCATATATTTTTAAAGGGCTCGATTTTGGGTTGATGGCAATAAAAGGTGGAGCCTCTATCTTACACCTCAGGAATTACTCACTGTTGATGCACATAGTGTTGTACTTCGGACAGGAACTAGGGTTGTGGCCTCAGGAGATGAGAATTTCACAGTTTGATAAGGAAGGAATGTCATTACCTATTCAATCATGGACTGTTGTTTGGGACAGCAGGTTTGCTAACTCTAGTTTTGTATGCTTTGAAGAAAAGTTTGTGAAACCATGGTACAATTTTTATAATCATCCATGTGCTTATTCTTTATCTGATGAGATAAAGAGGTTTCTCAGGCCCAAATATTTCAATGGACCAATTAGCCACAATTGGGGGGATTGGTATTGTTTGGAGAATGCTACCATGATTAGGGTTTATGGATTTGAAGATACCCCATTCATTTTTCCTAAAACGGTTCCCGACAAGATTGTATACTTGGAAATTGTTAAGCAAATGGATTTTTCTAGTGTTATGAATTTAAGTTCTTTTGGAAAACAGGCTTTTATGCCCAATACACTATGCTTCGATGATTTTACTGTATTAGCAAAGGAAGGGTATAATCTAATTCTCGATAAGTTACTGCAATATAACATGAAAAGAGGACCACTGAGAAATAATTTTGATCCAGAAGGGTATATCAATTCTGCTAAACAAAGGATAAACTTTGGAGGGTATCACCATGTCCCCTACCAATTTGATGATATGATTAGGAATTTGGAGGCAGAGGAAGCATAAATGGTGGTTAAACAACATAATCAAGAGTTGCAAGATATAGAGTTGTTGTCTTCCGGAGAAGAGACATCTGAGGCTAATGTACCATAGCATCTACCTAACAAGATGTCAAGGTTGAGAACTCGGGATTACGCCTGTCCTTCCAGGAATTTGAATATTGAAGAAAGTGTAGATACAGATGCAAGGAATGTAGAATATAATTCCTTTGTAGCAGATGATTAATTTATAAAATCTCCAGAATTTAGGACATTCCTATGTAGACAAAAGGGAAAAGAGATAACAGAATTGGTTGACAATGTCACACCGGGTAATGAAGAACAGTTGTTGAGAAATTTAAAAACTGATGTGGAAAGAGAGATGGTAGGTATGACCCCTAAAAAAGGAAGGGAAATGCTAGAAAGTGTTGGTGTCATGATTTTTCCAAGATTAGATCTCAATTCTGCACTAGTCTTTGACAGTTTCCTAAAAAATAGTAATGCTACACACAAGCTCAGCCCAGAAAAGGTGACAGAGGTCTATGCGGGATCAAAGTACAATCTAGATGAAGAGTCATTAATGATTTGGGCCTTGTATCCACCTCATAGGAAATCAGTTGTCATTGATACTGAGAAGGCATTCGGGCATGTTATGACCCTAAAAGTTGGGGAGGTTGATCTTGTGGCTACAGCAAAGATTGGGATCAACGTAGCAAAACTAAATAAAGATCAAATACAGGCATTGATCAAGGAAAAGGATATGTACAAAACTAACCATGAAAGAATGTTGAGAGAAAATGAGCTCCTGAAATATTTATTAGGAGTTACAATGGGGTCAACCAACCTGCTCACCCATGGTCAAAGTTCACAAACAAAAGATCATTGGGAAGGGTTGAGTGCATATTCTCAAGGAAATTATGACACACTTGTTGCAATGATTAAGAAGAGACAAGCCAATCTAACAACCTGGTTGAATAAGCTTTGGGTAATACACTCACAAAACTTTGATGCATTACGAGAACACAAAAGAATGGATGGTAGGATCCTAGAGAAGCTCCAAGAAATGAACCAAAGGGATGCTTCTGATAAAGCTGCAATTAAGGCTGCAAATCATCTTATGAATAAGCATAAAATCTTCTTTGAAGAATTGTGAGGGGATGAGCAAGGATTAATCGATGCCACCAAAAAGGGATTGACTGCATTCTTTGATGATAGAGGGACATTAAAAGAAATGACTAGGTGGAAAGATGAAAGTGAGTCGGTACTGCAGGAGATTCTGAAGATGGCTACCAAGAAAGATATAACATTAGATGAAGCATTGAACAGAATGAAAAGATGGTGAAAATGGAGATCACGATCTAAAATGCATTGGGAGATGCAGATACGCATGGGCATCGAGCCTACTTGGATCACTTATCAAAAGTTCACTTATGGCTTAAGAGAGCCTAATTACTTTTTAATTTTATTGTTGTTTCAAGCACAAGACATTTTTGAAAGGACATGTCCTTTCATACGGTTGATGTATAAATATCCATTTTTGGTAGAAATAAATAAGAGGGTAGTAGTAGAATAGAAGATAGATAGCAAGAAACATAATATTTCAGAATGTTTATATCCAAAAGGACCATGTTGCATGTATAATATTTTGAAGGAGATAATGAAAGATTTATGATTTAGTGGTTTCATTCTGGTATCAGTTGTTTGTTGAATTTCTACAATTGTTTGATTGTCTCCAACCTAATGTTTCTTGATTATTTAAGCTGAAATATCAAGTATATATTCAATTTATTAGTGCACATTTGTTGTATTTGTGTGATATGATTAATTGGGTTCTTTAAAGAAGAATTAAATTCCTTTCAGTCAATTATAGTAATCTGGGAATATTAGGGGGATCATGAAGGGGAGAAAACTAAACTCCTTCAAAATAGGGGTAGTTGTGGGTTTGTTGGTTTTCTTTGTATACTATATAATAGTTCCTCTAGGATAAATCATTGTAGAAATGAAAGATGTTTGATTATCTACCTAATATTGTTTTGTGTTTTTGAAATGGAAGAGATCTACAACTCTATAGAAATTGCTATATACTAATGGTCAAATTATTAGACTATTTAGATCATTTTAATTGACTACTACATAATAGTTTGTGTTGAAAGAATTGTTTCCATTCTTTGTAGTTTTTACATTGGAATATAAATCATATTTAATTTCACGCCAATATACTTCTTTCATAAATATATTTGTTTGATTTTTCCTTGCTATTTTCATCTTAAAATTTAAATAAATGTATTCTATAATATAGAATTATTTTCAAATTGGGACAAAAAGGATTCTTAGAGATATATTTAATCATAAATTTTACAATCATAAATATCATTCAATTTGTATGTTGTAACTTCGGTACTTTTAGTTAAAATAAAAAAAACTTAAAGTTATATGTACATATAGTTAAATTGGCAAAGTTGTTTGTCCATTTTATTTTTTACATCTGTTAACTGAACATATTCTAATATTACACATACACTTTATTAGGATTATATCTGTTCACTGTAATATTTCCATTGTGAATAGATTATTGTAAACAAAATCACATCACTTAAGTCTGCTCAATTCGCAAAGGTAGACCCACCTAGGTTTGGCAGCACCTGAAGAGAAGAAGGTTCAAATCATTTGGCCTTGTTTGTTACCCTAAAACGTATCAAGAGATTGGAAACCTCTTGAGGTATTCTTACTTGCGTTTTTGAGAGCTAACAGCCTCCAAACCTCCAAATCCACAAAAATATTCCACTTGTATGGCGAAATTCTTGCCAAACCCAAAAACCCTTGTTTTAGACCAAAATCATGAGGGTTTATTAAATCTCCTACTTCCACAACCTCCCAGACCTCAAGACCAACTCACACACAACCCATTAGGTCTATACATGGGTAAAAATTCATAAAATCAGATCACCCATACATATTTTGTTGAAACCTGGGCTTGAACCTCTCATTTCACATGCTTTTCTTCACAAAACTCTTGAGGACATCAGCTATACCTTCTTTATTTCTCATCCTACTCCCTATTCATTCATCCTACAATTACAATAGTATCCATGGGGCCTTTTACACAAGCTACAGTAATCACAAAAAGTGTAAGAGCCCCTTTATATCATGTTTGGACTACAAAACCCTCAAAAATAGGGTAACCAGGTTGTATGCAAAGAAATGAAGCTTTCTAACTCAAATCAACGCCTTAAGCCCTCAAATCAGATTCAAATCAAATCTAAAACATATCTTCATGAAATTAATTATGTAATGGCATAAAAATTAAAAACATCATGAATTAATTATGTAACCACATAAGTAAAATATAATTCTATCAAGAAATTAATATCAAATAGATAATACAATCGCATAACTCATACATTTAAATGTCATTCATCTTCTTCTTCATCCAACTCTTTGTCTGTATCATCCAATCTAGATTCAACATTGTAAGGATTGGTCTTATCATCATCATTTTCATTGATATCAGTTTTGATAATGTCATCATCCACACGGATATCATCTTCATGAACATTAACTCCTACATCATCATGCTCTAGTTCCTCCTCTTCGACATCTTCGTCAAGCACATCATCAACTAACTGTTGATCCTGATCATCATCTACATCATCTTCTATTTCTTCGGTATCTTCTTCTTCCACCACATTATACTTTACCGGCTTTCCTCTTTGATCATGTCTAACAACATATGACCAACCTAGTTTACATGGAACCTCTAAGTAAAATACCTGCTCACATTGGCTTGGAAGAACATAGGGCTCATTTCTAGCTCGCTCAAAATACCTTGTATTAACCATAGTAAATCCATTATCATGTTCAATAACAGTTCTCTCGGGATCATTCTCATTCAATCGTAGCCTGTACCATAGGATGACGAACATAACTAATTTGAAGGACTTAAAGTCACACTCAATTATATCATCCAAAATCCCATAGCATTGATTTTCTGAGACTTATGGATGTATGTCACTTCTAGATGAAACATTAGTCACCTGAAAGACTGCAGTTATCCCAGAATCAAAATTTTTCTTGGTGTCATCCAACTTTTTGATTCAAAATTTATGACCATTGCACCACATAGCCTTGTGGTGTTTCACCTGCAATATGTCAAACATGTAAAAATTATTGCAATATTGTCAATTGATAAACATATTTATTCTTGGCCAAATGTATGCAAAAAAAAAATCTCAACATATATATACATCAATATAATTAAAAATAATTATATAATATAGGTGATTAATATATTTATACGTACCTGTTTATCTCTTAAACCATATGCTAAATCAATTTCCCTTGGTGTAACATTGGAATCTCCATTATGATGAGCTTCTTTAACCAATGAAGCCAAACCTTCCCATGTTAATGCGCGACCAGATTTTTGACATCGTTCAATCCATAACATCATCCAATCAAGATTGTTTCTGACATAAAAATGTAGTGCATCCCACTCTCGACCAACTGTATCAAAAAAAATTGAAATTCACAAACAACATATAATTAGTTAATTACCACGGTATACAACCTTAATTTATAATTAATGTATATTGAAGATTAATAATTAAATAAGTACAATATACATAAAAACCAAATGTAAAATGTATTCTAATTAATCTCCATGACCATCTTATAATTACCTGTCACTTTCCTCAATCTACCTTTCCCCATCAGGTACTCCCCTTCAAATTTGTTAATGGAGTTGGGATTCCAAATGCGATCTACATGGATCTTTGCTGCAAACTTAGGAAGATATTCAGTAATGTACACCATGGTCTGGTATACCATATATCCCTCCACCATAGAACCCTTAGAATGTGCTCTTTGTCTAACCAAAGCCTTCAAAAATTTCAAGTGCCTCTCAACCATCCACATTGACCTTGTGTGTACAGGTCCACACAATTCAATTTCCTCAACTTGGTGTATGAGGTAGTGTTCTTGTGCATTGAAAAATGTCGAAGGTAGACACTTTTGCATTTCACACATTAGATGAAGAATTTTTCTCTTCTAATAATTTATATCTTCTTTATGGATTGCTTTATATGACAACCATCTACAAGTGATTCAAGGCACAAATATATTAACGAGATTTAACAAAAATATACAACGAATTGAACAAATATCGCTACTTACCTCATTTATTTTCCAAGATCATATATAACTTGCTTGACATTGTTATCGAATTTGTCTAGGAGAGATAGAGGTAGAACGTACTACAACAATTATAAAATGATCTTTTCATTATTTTTCCAAAAGTAGTAAACATAATACACTGAAAAGTACATGCAGTATACAAATATATATAATATACCATAATAATTACCTTAATGAAGGTATGCCAATCATGCATTTTCATCCCTGACCCAAATTCACCTTTCTTTGTTATGATATTGTTTATGTTCGTAGCAAATCTTGTGGGAAATCGAATTTTGCGTATGACTTCTTTTATAGCATTGCTTTGTTAATCCGTGAATAACCATGGAAGAGAACTTATATTAATTTGGTCTCCATCACTATTTAATTGAATGACATTTTTCATTACATGATTGGCTTCCTGAATGTCACTACAAATTTTGACAATTTTTTCTTTTTTCACGCCTTCCATCCAATATTTTCCATAACGTTTTTGTCATATTCTTTTCGATATGCATTGTATCAAACAAATGCACAATTTGTAGCTGCTCATAGTAGGGCAACTTACTAAATTGTCTGGGATAACTTTTCAGTCCCTATGGAAGCCGACCATTAATGCCTTGACGACCTTCATGAAGCATATAAGTTAAACAAATTAACAACGACAATCATTGTCAATTACAGCATGAGTAAACACAACACAATATAAAAATATAAATTCAAAACATATCATATATGATAGATAAACAATTTGATCTTATGTATAACCTTGACGATTAATTCTATTATATTCCAACTTCCATAGGCGAGGTGTCATTCTTTGTGGTTTTGATGTAGTCTCTTCTTTCCCATTGAAAAGATATTTTTCAGTAGTTCAATACTTATGATTTATGTGGAGGAAGTGCCTATACTCATCAAACACCTGCTTTCCTAAACTTGTTGAACAGCGAGATTTCATCTTTGGACCACAAATTGGACATGCAAATTTTCCCTTTGTTTGAAGACTTGCAAATCATATATAATTGGATTAAATATGTCAATTTTTATAATTATATATAATGAATAGATTATTTAAAAAATATGCATGATATCTACTTCATAAAATTAAATATCATTAAAGTCATGCAGTCGAACGTTATAATATACCAAAAAAATGTGTTAGCCCTAGGGCATCATGAATTGTCCATACAAGTATTGAATGGAATTGAAATTGTCTTTGCCTTATTGGTCTAGATACGTCATACATAGTGACGTCATTCCATAACTTTAGTAACTCGTCGATAAGAGGCTCGATATATACATTCATATCTTTAACTTGGTACTTACCTAGTTGAATGAACATAAACATTGCATAATTATTATAACCATTTTATTGCAATATATATAAATTAATGTACATGACTATTAAATGAAAAAAATATAAGTCATTATGCAACAATTAAGACAAATGAGATGCTACCATGTTAAAGAAAATTGATGTAAACAAATACTTGGAACAATCATTGCCAACATTATGTGCTCCCTATTTATTGACATCCATGGAGGAATGTTATTGTTGATAACAAAAACAGGCCACACCGAGTAAATAGATCTCAGCTCTCCAAATGGATTGACACCGTCTGCTGCCAATGAAAGCCTGAGATTACGAGGTTTTTCTTTAAAGTGTGACCATTTTTCCTCCAAGTCCCTAAGTGCAAAACCATCCGTAGGCATTCGAAGAATGTCATCTCCACTTCTATTTCGTGCATGGTAATCCATAAATTGCACTAAACTTTCGCACCTAAATAATTGTTGCATATGTGGAATAATGGGAATATAATGAAGAACCTTGCAAGGCACCTTTTTTGTTATTTGATTTGTTCGATGTCTATTGATATGACATTTCGGGTATTCTGTTGCAAATTCATGTTGTTTATGATATATAATATGATCATTGGTACATGCATCTATTGTTTGATACTCCATTTCAATATCTTTCATAATGCCAAATAAATCTCGGTATGAGCGAGGTAAAATAGTTGATGGTGGTAACAAAAATTCACCAATCAATCTACAACAAAAAATAATTTGTTAATATAAAGAATATTAATGGTACATATTTCATCCTTTATTTATTAGTGATGAACTAACAACAATTATAATAGATGAAAATAGATGATATATATGACATACCTTAACATCCGTGAGATTTCTATGTTGGATAAACCATTCATAACCTTCAAGTTCACCAGCAACAATACAGCAGAGAGAAGAGTTGTTTGGGAGCCTTCATAAAGGGGCTTGTATTCCTTGTGAAGTACAGGTAAATCATGAACATCATCAAAGTCATCTCGATCAACATGATCAGTTGTGCCACTAAATGTGTCATGAATCAATGTATTTGTAGCATCATCTTCAACTATGTTTTCTGACGCATGATCATCTTCTTCCATAGGATCATTAACTTCATCTTTGATATTCACAGCTCCATTTTCCTCCGCTTGCAAAACCACATTCTTTGGGTCGTGATAATCCATATCATGTGCCCTAGGGCGCCCCACCTTTATAATAATGACAAACACAAATAAACCATGATCATGATCAAGTGATTATATATATATATATATATAATGTTAAAAAAATATAAACATTTACAAATTCAATCAATATAAACACATATAATGAACAACTTACCAATGGACAATAACCATGCTCCCCTTCAACGTGACCATGCTGCCTACAATTTTTCTCAACTGTTGTGATTAAAATTATTCTCATCTTTAAGCCCTTGCAATTATTGCAAGGACAATAATATTTCCCATCACCCTTTCTTTTCAATCTAGCCCACAATCTATCAAGTGACTCTTCATTTTGTTCTAGACTAATATTATCTGACATAATTTTTCTTTACCAAGCTTGAATATTTAGATCTTCAAAATATATCAAACTCACACTCCAATAATTTTTAATCATAGACAGGTAACAAAATCTAATAATTATGATATTTTACACCCAAAAAATTTGGCATGCAATCACCCCTGCAAAAGAGAAGATAGTCTGAAGTTAATGACCCCAAGAAATACTTTAAAATGCTAATTCCAGAAATTATTAAATTATGATTTTACTATGATTTCCAACTGTTAGACTCCTAAAATCAGAATATTGAACTTGCACAACAAAATTTGGAAATGAAATTCTAAAAATGCACTAGTCTAAAAATGAAATATAATGAGATGTTGCTTTAAAATATGATTTTCAAACCTGGAAGTAAAAATCTGACTTCACAAATGAATTCTGGAAATAAAATAGTATGGCATAATAAAGAGTTTCATTTGAAGTGGACCACCCTATTATATGCCTTGATAAAGTTAAAAGATCTATGAATTTTATCTACAATATAGCCTGCATAGTCATCAGTCTTATTCGTATCCCTGTTTTGGATATCAATAGGCAACACCATTAGATGGCCTCCTTGAAAGTTCAATCCATTAAGGGAATAATGAAAGGGTCTTCCTTAATGATTACATCCATCTGACAAAAATTAGTGTATGGTTGAATAAGGACGATATCATTTTGAAAAACTAAAATGATTGTTGAGACCGATCCTAACATATTTATGTTGAATCCAATACATACAAACAATCTTGTGTAGACTTTCACTTCCACACTCTCGACAAAATTGTTTTGTAAGGACAACACTTCATTTGCCTAGTTTTGTAGGTTAAGCTAAATCTTGTTCTCACAAGCATCTTCAAATGTCTTGTACACTTCCATCTACTTATGAAGCAAGCCTCTATCTAAATTCACTTCACCATTACAATAGTGCTTCAAAATATCATAGGGCCATCCTTTGGTTTTATATGTCAAATCTACTGCCATTTGTATTGAATTTTCTTGCATCCATGTAATTCATGTCTTTGGTTACAATATTTATTCTAGAATCCATATACAACTTCCTCCCTCCTATTGACATAGAATTAGTATGGAATACTATCTTGAATTTTAAGCTAAATATTAAAAATTGGTTAGAGCTTATACTATGCAAAGGAGAATAAGAATGAACCGTAACCTTATCAACAATTGAAATAGATAAGGGGTCACTCTATTCCACACATATTCACATAGACAATGAACATGATATTTGGGGTTCCTACTCTTACTATTTTTCTATTTATTTGTATAATAATAAGGTTACACTACAATATTTTTGTTCTCTTTTTATCTACTCTAACTCCTATTTCCTCTGATACATTCAATCATACTAGTATTGTGCTTCCTGTAAGAACATAATATCATGGCTGAATGAAAACAATGTTCAATGCCATGAGGCCCAAATGATATTCATGCATTGATCTTGAAATATCATCAAACTGAGACTAGTCATTGTTATATAGTATCAAAGTTTTATTGTTACTATTGGTCAGTATGATTTCTCATGTGAATTGATTAAAGATTGATAACCTATATATTCATAGGGTCCAATCATTATGTTCGATTGGCCAGTTTACTGTCCAATACTATTTGCAAAATAAAATATAGTAAAATATAAAACAATGATATTTTCTATCTACTCCACTGTAAATAATAAAGACTGTAGAAATTTCCTTCCAATTTGAGTGTTGGAAGTCTTTATTATTTACAGTGGAGTAGATAGAAAAGATCAATGTTTTATATTAAAATATATTTTATTTTTCATTGTATTTGATTAACAAATATAGTTTGATGATGATTCTTTGACTAGTGCTACAATATTAGAATCTTGGGGTATTATATATGCAGATATAAACTACATTTCTATGATTCTTGATGTTATACCCATATCCACTAGTTATCACCATAATTTTTATTATTATGTATATATAATATAGGGATACTATAGAGGTAAGGAGCAACGAGCAAAGAGAAAAGATTTAAGGAAATGGACTTCAAAGAAAGGCATGACACTTTACTATAGATTCCCAAAAGGATATCAGAGTCATGACTATTCAAATAAATAATGATTATTCCATGTCATAACCATGAAGGGGGCATTGAAATTAATAATAACAGTGATAGGGTAGTATGACAAACTTTAAAAGATACATAAAGAAAAGTAACTAAGCAGTCAAGAGGGCTTTTAAAACATCATAAGTCTTGTCAAGGGTTCATTTTCTTCATAGCAGTATGGTAAACTAATAAATATTTCCATCTCACAAAGATACAAAAGAGGACAACCTACAAGTGTATTAAGGAGTGCATGGACAATATCTCAAGCAGCTACCACAATTAATTTCTTCAAGTGTTATGCAAGGCCATTGAAATCAAATGAATAAACTCATGCATAACCTAAAAGACAAAGGATAGTCAAGTTGCTAGAGGGCAAGTATCACAAAGGATATGGGATCACTTTCAACAAAGATGTGATGCACTTTTACGTTTTTTGTTTTTCTTTTCTTAATAAGGTCAAATACTTTCTTTTAGTGTCTAAATCTATCACATAGAGATTAAATATGCTTACTCTCAAATAAAGTTGAATTATATAAACAATAGTCAGATGCCTCCCTTAACATAAAGGACAATCTAAAGTACTAAGGAATTTTATATCCTTTATAAGAGATTTCTTTTAACCAGTTAAAAACTTGAGAGGGTAATACACAGGTTGCAAGGAAAGTTAAAAATTTATCATAAGTAGCTCAATCCAAAAGGAAAAAATTAAGCATGGAAAAGCATGAGTAGGTTGACCAGCTTCACTAAAAGCACAAGTTATTTTTTATAACATCTTACCTGGATATTACTTGATAAGGTAAGGAGTGCTCTTTTCCACTCAGTTTCATATGGTGGCATATCTACACACAAATCACCAAATTTTCAAATAACTAAATAAATTGTATTACTTAATAAAGTTGTTACAACATGCCATTTATGTCAAAATCAACTCTTCTTACCACAAAAAGTTTGGTTTCCAATTTTACAGGTTCATCTTTTGATTCCTGTACCAACTTCTGAAGGAATTTGGCAGCTTATACTTCTACATGAGGAGACAATTTCATCTTGTAAACTGCTCCAAAGTACAAAACAAATAGAAATCATATAATCTGCATGATAGTTATAGCTTGCTAGATGTTTAGCAGCATCTAAAAAGTTTAAGTGAACTGAGAAAAATAGAGAGGCCTTGACCTTCATTTTTTCATTTTTTAGTTTGTTGCTCTAAATATTTCACAATATTTACAAATTGGTTGTTTTCTTTCTTTCTTGTTCAAATCAAAAATAGATACATTTGTATAGAGTCAAGATGAATTCAAGAACTTCAGGTAACAGATATACCATAACTGCTTTATAAGACTCTGGCATCTAAGGTCTAAAATCTATTTTTGAAACTTGGCAAATGGAAAAATACATCTTTATGAAGTAGTCTTCAAAAATTACAATAGCTAAATGGCTTTAACTATCCACTATCAAACATTCCCAATTCTTTTTTCAACCCTCTAGGCCTGAATCTTGATAGCTATTTCACTCTACAACTATCCCTATGCCTTTGATATTATCTAGTTATGGCTCCCAAATCTATTGAAAATTGATCATTAGGGTTAAAATTGAAACCTTGCAAATATAATCTTTGTCCAAATCCATCAAGAATTTTCCATCAATTATAAACAATTCCCTTATAAAGAATTTGTGAAGTCGGGTCTAAAATATGGAAATGAAATTCTAAAAATGCACAAGACTAAAAATGAAATCTGATGAGATGTTGATTTAAAGTATGATTTTCAATCCTGGAAGTACAAATCTGACTTCACAAATGAATTCTGGAAAAAGACAATGACTACCCTCAACCACCTGATATCTTCTTGAGTTTTTTCTAATTTTCGACCCAAGAAAATCGTTCAGCAAAACACTATCGCAATAAATCGTCGAGCTCATTTTTATTTATGTCGGCCACAATTTAACTTTGCAAGTCCATTAAAATTTCGGTGAAAAATAAGGTTCGTCGAAATTCCTACGAACGTCGGGGATAAAAAATTTTAAAAATGCAAATTTCGCACAAGTGCCCAATGATACATTTGATTATATAGCTTTTGTCAGACATTTTTCGTCAAATTTCGCAATCAAATGAGTTAGTGAAAGGCACATGAAGTAAGAAGTAGTGCAAGTGCATGTCATAGCTCCTAAAGCTATGTGCATAACACATTAAAAAAGGAGTTTTATATAAGATAGTGCACTACTATGCAAGTGACTAAGGCTAGTGCAAAAGCTTGCATGATTATGTACAAATCAAACTGCATTGTAGGGTTTCTTTACAAAGTCATACTTTGTAACATCATGTAATATCCCCGATTAGGGATATTATATGTTTCTATTGATTTCTCTATGAAACACTAATGACTAAGTCTGAATTCAAGTTAGATATATCACAATAGATAATATACTTAACAAAATATGTAGAAATTAATTATAAACTCTTACAAAAAGAACAATCAACACAACTTGCAATAACTAATTACTCTTATTACAATAAAAATTGTACTTGTGATCAATTCAATTTACCAAATTTTTGGGAACAACAACAATAATAGTATTATCAAAAAATGTGACAAATCTATAGCCAATGGTGCTACAAGAGCCACCTTAGATTTACAAACATTAGATACTAACAAAGCCACCTTAACTCAAACAAACAGGTGTTATAGGAGCCACCCAAACAACAATTCAATGAGGCTCATTTACAATCCCTATGTGGAATTGCCCACAATTGGTTCAAGGGTTTCGTCCTCTAACTGATTATGAAAATTAGGGATTTTTTATCCTCTAATCTCCAACGATAGACAAACAAAGTTTCCAATATATTAGAGTAAAATTAATGGATAAACAAGCATGTCTTCTCTCAAACCCTATCTTGATTAAATATACAATTTCAAATTATTTTCCTTTCCTTCTAAAATACAACCACACACAATCCTTGGCCAACACCACTATTTAAAATGATCAACTTATTACATAACATATGCAGCCCCATAATCAAGATGCCCAATGTAACACTTATGTAAGTTACTTTCCGTAAGCTCATAGGAAATTAAAAATGGCCTTATGGGTCAATCCAGAATCTTATGGGAAATGAGGACATGATAGTTCTCCCTCCCCAAGATTTTTTCCCTCAAAAAAATCAAATTTGGATGCTTCAAGATGTCAATTCCTTCTTATATAATGTCCTCAATTAGTAGATCCTTTCACCTCACCAAATACTTGCTAATGGTTTTATTCTTTAACTTTCTTTTCCAAGTGTATGTGATGGCTTCTAGTATCAAAATGATTGTTCTTTCATCATCTAAAGGTGGCAAGTATTTGGATGGTTCAACATGTTGTCTCAATGCCTTTTTAAGGCAAGAAGCATGAAAGATGTGGGTTTTGTTGTTCTCGCTCTAGTTCATATGCTACTCCCACCTTTCTTATAATCTTTTAGGGACCATATAATCTAAGTTTTAACTTCTCTAATCCTATTTTCTTCAATGAAGATTGCATGCAGGGTTGTAGCCTTAGGTAAAACATTTTTTCCAACTTTTAAAACTCTTTTGGTACACCACTTGTTTACATAGAGCTGAATTGTTGGTTCTAAGTGTGTTGAAGATAGTCCTTGAAGGATTTCAATAATTCTTGACTCTACTTGATCATATATGTTGCTCCAGGAACCCTATTTTCTTTGATTTCAAGATCCAAAAATGTTAGGGCATTATATTCATACAAAGGCATGAAAGATGGCATACCTATGGACATATGATAAGAGGTGTAATAACAATGTTCTCCAAAATGTAACCACTTTACCCCAACTATTCATTGCTCAAAAACATTTATTAAGCAACCTTCAATCCACTTGTTAACAATTTATTTGTGCATCAATATAGGGGTGATAACTCCTACTAGGAGTGAGCTCTAATCCTGCCAATCAAAACAAATCTTGCCAAAAGTGCTCAAAAACCTATTGTCCCTATCACTAATATTGTTCTTAGGTAATCCATGTAATCTAAAACCCTCTTTGAAAAATAAATCAACAATTTGGGAAGCCTTGGAGTCAAAAGATATTTCATAAAAATGTACATACTTAGTGTGTTTTTCCACCACTACAAAGATGTAGTATTTTCCATTTATATTGTGTAGCATAGTGATAAAGTCCATAGTTATGCTTTTCCATTTTTTAACAGGAATGAGCAATGGATAAAGCATGCCTATCGAATAGACTTATTCCACCTTGTTCTATTGGCAAGATGAATATTCCTTAATGTGCTTGAGCACATCCCTTTTCATTCCTTTCTAGGGGAATCTCTCTAATCTATTTATATGTTCTAAAATACCCCAAATGCCTAGCCAATAGAATCATGAATTACCCTTAAAATATTTTCCTTCATATTTGACTATGGAATCAAATATATCCTCTCTATGCAAAACTAGGCCTCCCACCACTGTCAACCCATTACCTTGAACTCTTCCATCCAACAACTTAGTAGTGACACCATTCTTGGCATATTCAAATATGATGGTGGTGACCCAATTGGTATATATGTTAGAAATGGCACATAGAGTGGGTATCCAAGATAATGCATCAACAACTACATTATGTCTATGCTTCAATATTCAATATCAAAATCATATGCCTACAACTTGCTTATCAACTTATGTTGTTTGTCATTCGGGCCTTTCTAATTGTAAAAGTATTTAAGCATGGTATGATCAATCTTATCCACAAACTTGCCACACATCAAGTATCATCTACACTTCAATAAGGCATACATGATTGCTAGCATCTCCTTATCATAAACAAAAAAAGTTATTTTACTTCTATTAATTTTCTACTTTCAAAAGCAATGGGATGTTGTTTTTACATTGAAACGATTCCAATACCATTACCAATAGCATCACATTCCAACACAAAAGGAAGTGAAAAATTTGCTCAATAACAAGTACTAGACAAGAACACTTTACCTTTTTCAATTTATTAAAATTTTGCTCAACAACATTTGTTTGCTTAAATGCTCCTTTCTTAGCCAGATTTGTGTGCGATATTGCAAACTAAGAGAATCAATTTACAAACCTTCTACAGTAGCTACATAATCCTAAGAATCCTCTTAATTATGATACATTATTGAGGAGTGGCCAATCTCAAATGGCTTGGATTTCCTTTTTTCAACTTAGACTTCTTATTCACTAATGACATGTCCAAGTACAAAATCTCCCTAAGGCTAAACTCACACATTGATTATTTGACAAAGAATGGTTGTTGCTCCAATATGCTCAAGACTTCATCCCAATGCTTTTTGTGCTTTTCACAATTTTTACTATATATCAAAATATCATTGAAGAAAACTAGTACAAACTTTCTTAACTACTCGTTAAATACCTTATTCATGGATCATTGGGAGGTTTTTGAGGCATTAGTCAAGCTAAAGGGCATGATTAGAAACTCAAAGTGTCCATAATGACACCTAAAAGTGGTCTTTTGAACATCTTCATCCCTCATTCTGATTTGATGGCATCCTGGACATAAATCAATCTTTGGGAGAGGATATCTATTCTTTATTGTTTTCTTATTTAATGCTCAATAGTCAACACACATCCTCATTGTATCATCCTTTGTCCTCATCGATACTACTACAAAGGCAAATGGACTAGAACTCAACCTAATGTGGCCAATATACAATAGCTTATATGTTGCCTTCTCTATCTCTTCCTTATGGGTCCTAGGGTGACAATAGTGGCTATCACTAGGTAAACCTATTTCGAGCTCAATAATGTGTTGGGACCCTCGATCAAGTGGCAATCCTAAGGGAATGTCTTGAAAAACTTTGCCATGCTTGTCCAACACATTGTGCACATCAATGTGGTAATCATCCTTGTTCATGGATGACTATTTTGGTGTGATCATGCAATTAGCCGCCTAAGCTACTTGTCCTCTCCTAAAAGCTCTTTCCATCCTTCTAGCGATAATTACTTGGGGGCTCCATTTCAAAATTTCCTTGAGTACTTACTTTTTTCACATCTAAATTTCAATTCCATTGATTGGTAGTTCAATGAGAAATCTCCAAAGATTGTAGCCACTATACTCCAAAAACCATGTCAATATCTCCCGATCTAACCACATAGAAATCCTCATATCGAGTGATCTCCAAGAGTCATTTTTGGCTTCCAAATTCCTTTGTGCACATAGTACGATAAATCCATCAACCACGGTCACATGAATCCCTCAAAATTCTCAACTACTAAGCCCCTTCTTGCAACCAAACCATTGTCTATAAAATTGTGGGTTGCTCCACTATCAATCAAGATGATGATCCTTTGGCCTATTAATAGTCCACGAATCTTGAATGTATTGTTCCTTCAAGTTCCAAATAGAGCCACAAAATTTCCTTCACCTAGGTCTCCTCTTACATCAAATTCTTCATTTGTTTTCTCAACCTCAACTTCCTTTGTTTCCTCATTTGACCTAACTTCTATATAGTCCACATAACCTTTGCCAAGGCACTTATGTCCTCACTCCCAAGGTTTTTTTGCAATGAAAATATAGTTGCTTCTTCCTAAGTTAATTTTTATTGTCTTCATTCTGTTTTAACGATGGAGTCTTATGAGTGCATGGTTCTCCCTTTTGGAACTTCTAGTTTATAGGTGGAGCATTAGCATATGATTTACTCCAAAGCTATGTCCCTTTGGATTGCCTCTTAAAGAGTGGAAGGCTCCAATACCTTGACCGCTTCCTTCAGTGTCTACCAATCCTTCTATGAATAGAATGATGAATCTTTTCTCAGATACATCGGGAATTTTGCCAACTATCTTCTAAAATGCACCTATGTAGTGTTCCACTAATCTATAGCGTTTTAGTTGTGTCAATTCTCAAAATTGAATTTCTAGATCAACTCTATCAAACTTTTCAATCAACCTTTGGTTGAACTCTTCACAAGTTGTGATGAGACTATGCCCATGTGTCCTACACCATGGTACCACAATTCATGGGCTACCCCTCCAGATGGAGGCAAACTCGATGGCTTATTCTTCATACATTAGACTTAGAGACAAGTAGGTATTGATTTTATGGATCCAAGCATGGATTGAACACTTGTGTCCCATCAAACATAGGTATAGGAACCTTGCCCAAACATTGTTGCAATTCCTTATTAGCCTTGTTCTTAACTAGTTTCTTCTCAATTAAAAGACCATTTTGGAATTTGATGTTGCAGCATGCAAAAAAAGACATCTCATATTTCTTGTTCTAGGGCTTTGTATTCAACACACAAAGCTGAAAAGTCATCAATCAACTTAGTTGAGTATTCTTTCAACTGATCTCTTCGCAAGAATTCTACTTGGAAGGGATTAGGTGAAAAACCAACCAAATAATTAACTAGTGATGCACTTCTCCTTCCAATGTGTGATTTTGGAGTTCTACGAGTTTTTTGACCTTGCACAAATTGCAACATTGTCATCATGTCTTTGAGTGCTTGGGCCATTTTTCTTTGCCCTACATCCAAATTTTCTTCCTCTTTCAAATCACACCTCCTTTTGTCTACCATCTTGTTTCTCCCAAATTGTGTAAACCTGTAATCCACAAGTTAGCAAGATAAAAACTATGATACCAATGTTATATCTTTGATAAAGGATATTTTATATTTTAATTGATTTAACCCCACGAAATACTAATGATGGAATCTTAGTTAAAATTAGATCCACTGCAACAAGTATTACACTTAATAGAATATGCAAAAATGAATAACTCTTGCAAAATGAGCAATCAATACATCAACTTGTAATAACCAATTACTCATCTTATTACAATGAAAATTGCACTTACAATCAATTGAATCTCCCAAACTTTCAAGAACTATAGCAACAATATTATTATTAAAAAATATGATGAATCTACACCTAATGGTTCTACAAGAGCCACCTTAGAATTACAAACCCTAAGCGCTAAGAGAGCCACCTTAAACTCAAACAAACAACAAGCACTGTACGAGCAATCCAAATAGAGATTCAATGAAGCTCAATTACAATTCCCATGTGCAATTGTCCATGAACAATTCAAGGGTTTTTGTCCACTAACCATCCATGGAAATCAAGGAATTTCCATCCTCCAATCTCCAAAGATAGATGAACAAAGCATCCAATCTATTCTAGTAAAACTAATGGATAAACATGCATGTCTTCTCTCAAACCCTATCTACATCAAATATGAAATTTTCAAATTCTTGTCCTTTCTCTCCAAAATTCATCTGCACTCAATCCTTAATTGACGCCATTATTAAAATGATCAACTTATTACATAATATTTGTGGCTCCATAATCAAGATGTGCATTTGTGGCTCCATAATCAAGATGTGCATTGTAAACACTTACACTTCCCTAAGTTACTTTCTTGAAGGCATGGGAAATAAAAATAGACATGAATTAATTTGAAATTTTATGAAAAAAAGGATGACGCATCAAAAGTAAAATCTCAATTTTGCCATGGATATATTAATCATATTGATATTAAAAAATGTGTTTATTACCAAAATTGATTATTATTTCAATATAAAAATATATAGAAGAAAATGTGTTCCATGTCTTAATATTACACAAGTTTATAAAAAAACTAGAGTAAAACATATTTTCTTTGTTGAGGAGAATATTACATTAGTCCTTGCACCTTGCAATTTCTATCATTAGCCAATTCCATTCCAATGTTGGCAACTAAAAATTGATTCAATATTTACTTTGAAGACATAGGAAACTTAATATTTATGGCAAGTCAACCATTCATAATGAACTCATACTAACAGCTAAAAACATAGCTATAGCATCTTTACTAAACGTTATGCACTTGCATTAGTCCAAGGGAGCGAGAAAATTTGAAAATAAAAAAGTACTAAATATAAATTCATTTTGCTTTCACAAATAGTAGCATGTATTTTGGCCTTCCAATGTTGCCGCAAGCAGTCTTTGTTTCGTAATTTCGACACACAATATTTACCACTCTTCTCCTTTAAAACTTCGGACGCATCATTCGACGAGATGTCAAGAAATCACAATCTATGATCTACAAACCCTTTCGCTTTTGATAACCCTATATGAGCCCTTACAAACTCTGTTTTCTAAGTATTCTGGCTTATGCCTTCAACCTTCCATTTATACTTCTTGTGAGCCCCATTACCACCACTCTAAGCAATGACGTGAATATATATTATTAAAACCTCCCTCTAAAATCCACAAAACTTTCAAATTGCTGAGGTGGCTCTTGATCCAACAACTATCGTAAACAATGATTAATCAAAAAGGGAGGCCCGCCATCCTTTACTTACCTTTTGGAGAGGTATATGGATTGTCGAATCACTACGTAAGCATGATCCATCTGATCATCTTCATCCAACAATCTAGCTACGTAATTAGAGGGCTGTGAACTTTATAGTTTTTTGTTTGAATTGAAATTTAATTATTCGACAATACTTCGAATAAACTAAGGATTGACACCAAGGCCTTTGGACATGTATTCTGCAATTTGTATGCAAATGCAATTCATCCTTAAGATAAAATGTCTTTTACACCTACAGTTACAGTGTAGAAATACTATTTAACTTTTTAAGTAATAAAACAAGTATGCTATTTAATCCATAGCTTATAAATTTACAAATACAGACACGCAAGTAAAGAAAAGATAAGCATTGCAACAGAAGTCGTGGGAAATTCCAAGGGCCGGGTATATTAACAACCAATACGAAGTTAAGTCACAAGGGCATGGTCTATTGTTGGAAACAAATGTTTGCATAATAAAATTCACGTCGACTTTGTGATAAAGGATTGTATTTTATTTGCATTCCAATATAAATCATGCATTTAATGGTCCTGGTCCTTAGCCTTACATGAGATTCATCATTTTCAATACAATGCAACTCTAGGATGTATCATAAAGGGGTTCTCCTAGAGTTGTGCTGACAGTAATACACCACCTGGATAAACAGCTTGGTGCCCAAGAATTAGGAATTCTTGTTACTACAAACAATGAAAAATACTACTTATGCTTTTTACTTTTGATTCCCACACTTTGTATTTGCAAATTCGTGTATTGTTAACATCTATGTTCACTCTAATCCTCTAATTTCTAATTTCAAATATAATCTCTTTTGACATCTATGTTCACGCTGTGGAAGAAACCACCTACTTATCAATTGATGAGCTAAAGGGGTTCTATAATGAATGGTTCATAAGGCACAACACTTGCTGAAGGTTTTGCAAATGGGGTAGCAAGCTAAGTGGGCTTAACCTTGGGGAAACTCCGTGGTTAAGCGCGCTTGAGCTGGAGCAGTACTGGGATGGGAAACCTCCCAGGACAGACCAATGCTTCACCTCTGTGAGCATCACCTAGATGCAATGAGTGCTAAGTGGACCATTCATTATCATGAGAGATGGGTTCTTGTGAACCACTACTCATGAATCATGGGTCAATGAGTTTGACTCAAAAACTACACAGTTGAATCCTGATAGCAATATCATAATTTGACACGCTGTGGGAGAAACCTCCTACTTATCAATAAATAATATTATAAAATACACTATATTGAAAAACTCGGACCATTTGCTATAGCAATTTTGTAATATTTGATTTATCATTGTTACAACTATTTGGTAATGTATTCAATATTTTTTAATTTAATGTGTACTGCCCCAACTATATAGGTGTTAATAACAAACCTGCAGAATCATAGTTAGCATCTACCACAAGATCCTCTGGTGCTGATAATTTACCTCAAATGGTTGTTTATAGACCTTACCCATTGTTACTACCAAAATGCATAATTTACGAACCATTTCCAATTGGTTATTGGTTTTTTACTTTTTTATCACAGCTCTTAATTCACACTTCTATGGGAAATCCAAAGCCGCTTTAATGCAATGGAATAAAGCTTGCATCAAGGATGAGGAAAATTTTGAAATTCCAACATGACTGCCAGGTTAGGTGATAATGTTATTTGAGCTCAGCATCTATGGTAAAAGACCTGTCTTCTCTAAAATTTTGAGAAAAAGTAACCTTGCCCAAAGAGGAGAACAGGTTAAAATTAAAGGTCAACTAGATTTCTGTATCTAACACCATCGCTTTCTCAAAATGAAAAATTTAAAGACCTCAACAATAGAGAGCATTCAGCATCTGGATTTAGTTTCCAAAGAATCCATTACCAAGAAGCTCCTATTCAATGCAAATTCCTTCCAGCTCTACTTCTTTTTCTTCGACTTCTGTGACTGAGATATGCTTTTAGCTAGAGTTTGTGTAAAAGCAGTTCCCTGTATCAAACAAAAAATCATGAATCAAGAGAAAATAAAACAAAAAAAATACTATGTTTTGTCACTAAGTAGATACAACTAATATTTTAATAAAACTTGTGATATGATGTACAAAAACCAAAATACATCGTATATCACATTTCCTACACTTAAAACAGCTGTATCAGGAGATGACTATTGTATTGAGATAGTAACATATAAAAGTGCAGTTCTTGCTGTTGCTTTTAACAGCCAACATAAGACAACACTTTTACAAAATATGCAAAAATATAGCAAAACTAATACAAGCAGAAAACATATTTGGTTCCAGATGCAAGTTTTAACAACTTCCAGGACAGAATAAAATGGATCAGAAATAAAGGCGTTTCTACTTTTCGCTTTCACAACCAAATTCATGTAAGGCAGTATCTTAACAAATCTTTAGAAAAAAGCAGAACTTGTAATAGCACCAATCCTAAAACAGGGAAAAGTCCATTTACATTTCTTCCAGCAGAAACGTCTTTGGCTAACAGGCAGATATCTGACACTTCAATTAGATTTGTAATAGAGATGCACAGGACAATTACCTGTGCAGGCCATAGCATAGTAGCAAAAGTTGTTCTCAGAAATAAATCAGCAAACTAAAAGATCAAGATTTTTTCAAAAAATCTCAGGTTAGGGTTTTCTAAAAAAATGGGAAACAATAGGGTAAGGGTTAGGGTTTTTGGAAAAAAAAAAAGAATGAAAAAATCAGCTGACCCAGTAAAAAATTAATATGGTTCATAGTTATCAGTATATTGCTTATGGTTCATTCAGATGACTTAATGGCAATTTTCAAGTGGCTTAAAATTGGGAAAAACTCAGCACAAACAATTTATTCGAAAACATCATGATGTTCAGCTGCAAAAATCACCCAACAGTCAGATTCACAATTTTTTGGTGATTAATGCTTCTATGGGCCACAGTTCTACTCATCTATAGAGGGGAAATCAGTAAAGATTTAAATTTGAAAACCACCAAAATGTAATGAAGGAGACTGTTACTCAAACTCGTGAATCATGACATGTCAGCTATAACCATTGGCTCTTGCTCTACACTTTCTCATATGGGGTATAAATAAAGCTATTGCAGAAAACTGAGTGCTACTCTATCAAGATTTTGGTTTCAAAATGGCCTGACATTTTTAGTACCTTGGCTGATCCATCTGAGTAGAGTAGGACTGTAATAAGGCCTACATATGATATCTTACAGTGCCATCACATACAATTCAGCATGCGATTGAAATGGAACCTTATTTTCATGTTTTACCAACATGCACCCATACATATTTCAGAAGATTGTGAAAATACTTACTATATAATAAAGCTGAAAGTATTTTTAGGTCACTGTGAAGTTGGATAAAGTAACATATATTGTATTTTCATTAGTAAACAGCAATCATGAGAATCCTCATGCACCAATAGAACTGGACAACAAACCCAACAATGACACTCATTTTCATTTAAGAATCAATGTCAGAAAATACCTGCAGCCACTCGTTTGTTGTGTCTGCACTTCTTGTTCCAACCTCCACGTTCTTTGTCCTCTTGGTTTTCTACATTAAATCATTTCTAATTAGAACTCTCAAACCAAGTACTCACACTTTCTTCCTCTCTCTATATGCTACATAAACAAAAACAAACACAGATATAATTGATTTCTAATTAGTTTTTTTGGTCACCACCAAGCCAGGCATGAATTTGCCTTTGGTGTACGAGACCCCCCTTATGCAAGCATTCCACATGGGGGTTTCTTTCCCATTAACCTTATATTGTTTTAGTTGTACAACCCTACCCCCGTCTAAATTCATATTATATGGCCTTCACATTGGAGCACACATGACTTTACCATCAGCACTTGAAATTTTCAAAATTGTCTATCCTAGAGCTAATGTATATCCATGTGTATTCATATTGGTATTTTTAAGTTCACAGAATCACAGCGAAGCAAGACAACGTTTTGGCACACAGGACCCCCCTTGTAGAAGCCCAAAAGGAAATTGCTTTTCTGTCTACCTTATTTATAATTCAACAAGGTATACAACCCTACCACCCTCTAAATTAAAACCAGTTACTTTTAAAATGGAGCACACATGCCTTCACCGTCAGGCTTATTCAGGCTGAAGTCAGTTACCGGCAGATGGATTTAACAGTGTACCATAAAAAGTATAAATGACAACGTGAAATAGGAACCACAAAAAATAATCACTGCCATATCATCATCTCTGTCAAGGGATTATGCCTTTCCCCAAGCCTTTTAACATAATTATTAATAATAGATTTCTCTGGAGTCCTTGTGTATGCTATCCAAAAATGGGACCAAATTATTCTTTAGAACCTCACTTATTTTAATTATCATTACCTTTAATGATGGAATACAATCTAATTCAATTAAAAAACTAAATAAAATGATGCATTAGATGCTAAAATATTAGTGATTCTATTCATACCTTAGAAATTCGCTGAATTTGCCCATAAATCCAAATGCCAGAAAGACCTACCAGGGCCAGTCCAAGAGTAACTAAAAAGAGTGTTTCACCGCTTAATATTCCAGTACCCTCAACAACTTCAACAGTACCATTGTAGAACACAGCTTGGTACAGCTGTTCATCTATCTCATAAAACATGCTGCCTACAAGGGTAAACTCGCCAGGCTGTGAAAAATTTTAAACACGAGATTCTTTAGATCGCCATGGTCTCAACTACAGAATATAGACCAAATGTACATAATTCCACAAAAAAACACATTTATCTTAACATTGACCAGCTTACTGACAGTTACTACCAACTCTTACTCACCTGTAAGTACTTGTTTACTGTGAAGGAATATGGAAACGTTGCTTGAGCTGAGTGAAGCACTGTAGCATTTACAAATTCCTATGAAACAAAAGAAATATGTCAACCCCAATCTATCAATAATAAGAGTAAAGTGAATGAAGGAACAATTGAACAAACGAAGGTAACAATCTTGCCTAAGAAAAGAATACAATCCGCTAATATTTGTACAGCCCATGGTAATTGTACAGGGAACATAGTTGTGTATCTTCATTCAGTATTCAAATGAAACAGTGATATAGTTATCAGTCATAGGCAATCACCAATCAAGTAAGCAATTCCTTAAGCTGGTGAAGACCAAGTATTTATCCTCCATTTTCTTGGATAGGATGCTTGAGTTGTAGGAGCCCTTGCAACCAATGATCAAACATTAAGAGTGAACTAGAGTCCAAGACAAAGCAGGGGAAGAATGAAGGAGATGGTTATCAATAACGTATTTAGTCAAATGTAAGATACATCACATATATTGTATCTCATGTTTTCAGCATCCCCAGATATGTGAATTCTAACAGACCCCATTTTGAAGAGATCTATGAGTGCATAGATAGCAAGCTTGGCCAGATGAAGGCTGCAATTAATTAGAGAAACCCTACCCTATAGTTCTACATTGAGGATGCTGAACCCGTCATTCAATGGAGGGAGAAGATGCTGGACACCCCTTACACATGGCCACATATACAGTGAATCTAAAATGGTTTTTGGGGAGGCCAAATATAGTTATTTCCATTGTGTTGTACCCAAAACAAATTTTTTGCTTCATTAAGGCATTTTGATTAAAATGGTCTAGACCTTGTAAAATTGTTGTCAAAAGTCAGTTTTTGGGCAAACGAAGTATGGGCTTTTTGTGGGTTTAATGTCTGGAAAATACTGGCAAAATTTGAAAATTTTGAAAATTAGGGTTTCCGGACCCCTATTTTTAGGAAAAAACCAAAAAAAAATAGGATGTCAAAATTGACTGAAATTTATATTGATTGGCTTATTTCACTTCACGATCACAGTGGTGAAGTCGAAATCAAGAAAAAGTCAGTTTAAGTTTAGTGGGTTGTTTTCACTTTTTCCGGAGAAAAGTTAGGACCTCCAAGGTCAACAATGGAAGATGGCCAAATACCAGGTGTCGAAATCCAAGCTTAAAACACTCCAGCAAAGTTTCTATGGCGAGAAATGTTCAAAATGATGTTTTGAGATGGAGAGGATTTTTGAAGTGGTGAAAACCATCGAAAATTTTCTAAGTCTGAAAATAATACAGCACCTGCTAGCCAGGGGCTCCCAAGGTTTCAGAGGCTCAAATCAACTTTTCGAGGTTTGTCACTTCCAAGAGGTCTTCTCCGGAATCCTGCCAGCTTCACGATGAGCCTACCAACCACTCCAGAAGATTTATCTAAAACCTGAATTTGAAGATAAGATGAAGAACGGAGGAGAATGAGGGAGATGAAATTAGTCAAAATTTGACTCACTGGTGGAGAAAAGTGAGCCTTGTAGGCCACGGGCTCCCAAGAATTCAAGGCATCAGATGTTAGTTTTTGCATTGACCATCTCTAGAAAGATCTTCTCAGCTTCAACCCAACTCCACAATGGATCTGTTAGCCAGTTTGCACGATTTATCAAACGGCAACAGCGGTTGAGCGAATGGACACGTAAAACGGAGGTTGAACTGAAGATCAGCAAGGCAAAAGCACCCCTGTTGGCCAAGGGCGCCTATCATTTTGGACAACCAGATGTGGTTTTCGAAGGCTGTCTTCTTCAAGGCATCTGCTCAGCATCTTGTCAACTTCGCGATGAATCCAATTACAAGTCTACGAGACCTGTCTAACGCCCGAATTTGAAGATCAAGTGAAGAACGGAGGAAATGAAGTTGGTCAAAATTTGACTAAATCTGGTTGGCAAAAGCGATCCTTGTAGCCCAGGGGATCCCAAACCTTTGAGGTACCAAATGTAACTTTTTGAGCAAATGACACCTAAGATGTTTTTCTCAGACTTGATCAGGTTTCGCAACGAGTCCACCAACGGATGAATCTGAATTGCCAAACTACCGAAATTAGGAGTCAAACAGAAGGTTTTAGTCAAAGTCAAATTGTGAGTTCAGAGCAAAAAGAGCCCCTGGAGGCAAGGGCCGCCTAGGGTTTTGAGCCCTCAAATGCAATTGTTTGGGTTAGCTCAAATGCTCATCCTGTCTATGATGCTTCAAGCTTTCAATTGCATATCTCAGCCGGGTTAGAAGACTTGTCAATACTCAGTAGCCGGAGATTGAATGGAGAATCAGCATGTTGCAAAAATGGCTAACTCTGGAAATAAAAGCGCCCCGGAGGCCAAGGGCACCCAAGTTTTTGACCTGTCAAATGAAGGTTTTGGGGTTTGTGCTCTCTAGGAGATCATGTTCAGAATTGAGCCAACTCCGCAGTGAGCCTGTCAGCCAGCTCTGAAGCTTTGTTAAGTGTTGGGAGTGGCAGGATGAAGGGAGACCAAAATCAAGTTCAAAATGATGAAAATGCATGAAAAAAATTTAAGTCTGATGAGAAAAAGTGCCCCTAGAGGCCACGGGCGCCCAGAATTTTGAAGGCTTAGAAGTCAAAATTAGGGTTTGCAATCTCAAGAAGCTCCTTTTCAATTTTGATCCTGCTCTTCAATAAAACTGGCAGCCAGTCTACTAGATACATCAATCAATCAGAATCAATGATCAAACATAGGCTCCATTGATGTTTGCAAATGGAATTTTCAAAAAAGTTTCCAAGTCTGGAGTAATGGCGCCCAAAGTCAAACTTTGACTTTTGAAACTCAAGTGACTTGGCCGCCCTATAATGGAGAAGTTTTTGAACTCAACTTAAAATAATATTAAAACTCCAGTTTCACTTCTAAGTCAACCTCAAAATGACTTAATTTTTCTTGCATGTGGCAAATTTATCTGTGCATGTTGAGTGGCGCCCATTTCAGGGTTTTATCTTCATTCAGTTAATTGAATTGAGGTCCAATGAGGTTATTTCATCCTAAATTTAGGATTTAACTGAAGGTGACGTCTTAATTCATGAAATTTATTCATTAAGGCATTTGGGCATCCATTATTCTCATCACAAGTTGAAGGCAAACACATATTTTTCTGTGCAAGCAAGATCTGAAGGCACTACAAGTGATATTTTTTAATGTTCTTCGCAACGCCAGGTCCAAATTGCTCAGAGGATTTATTTTCCTGACTTCATCTTTTGAGCACATGCATTCTAGACTTCATCAAACTCGATTCAAGGCATAGGTGTCATTTTCAAAGGCAGAATATAACTTTTATTTTCTCTCTCAAAATTCTTTTATCCTTGTCTTAGGTTTTCTCACATGTCAAAGTAAACGGCATCTTTTTTAGAATCTGGTAGCAAAACCCTTGTTCCAAAAAAAATCGAGAAAATTGCCTTGCTACTTCTCATTTTGAAGTACTGTGCTTTTTTCCGAAGATTCTTTTGCGTGTCGATCAAAAAGTCAACTTTTTGAAAAACAAAGAATCTGGGTGTGTTCAACTCATCTGCGCCTACAAAAACCCATGTGCCAATTTTTCTTGGAAAAATTGCCCCGTTCTCCCCTAATAAAATTAGGGTTTCTAAAAAAAGTCAAAATTTCAAAAAAAACAGAGAAACTGGGTTTGATCAGCTCACATGTGCCAACAAAACCCATATGTCAGGGGAAAAAATAGCCTTGGTGCCCTTTGCAGCTTCTACACTAAAAAGTCATTGCATGCCTAAGTAAAGGTCAGTTTTTTGAGTTTTTGATGATCTAGGTCGGCTTAGAAATACATTCTCTACAAAACCCATATCTTTGAATTTTTCGAAAAAATTACCCCTCGACAAGCTATTTCTAGCCTCCTCATAAGCTATTTTTAGCCTTTTCGGAAAAGTTGTCAGAACATATCCGTGTTTACAGTCAACAGTCTAGTTTTTCAGTATGCAATTCACTCAAACTGAATTTAAGACCAAATCAGTCTTAATTCACGATTTCATAAGAAAAGTTGACACCGATTTGCATCAAGCACATCCGAGGGGTTGATTCAAACAATTTGACAAGCGTAGTCGCTCAAAGTCCACATGGTTTCATACCTTGTATAGCTGATTGCCTTCCAAGGCCAGTTTAGAGGGTTGATACCGTTGGATTTTTGTGTATGCAACAAGCTCATAAGCATTTCTCACACTTAAAGTGTTCACAATCAAACTTCGCAATTTCATCTTGCAACACTCTTCCATTGAAAAGAATGAAGAAAAGCGTTAGAAACGTAAAGCTGCAAAAGAAACAGAGGCCATCACTCCAATTACAGAGCCGCCAGAGTTACCAATCAATGAAATGCCCGTTTAAGTGTGCAAAGATTTCCAGGATTGTTTGAATTGCTGACAAGCAGTGAATTGACAATTGAGACATGTGAAGACCTCTAGATGATGAGACGATTAACAACTTCTTGGAGGGGTTAATTGCTCAAGTTCACGGCCAGTGAACTACAAAGTCGGGATGTTCCACCTTTCCAAGATAGACATTAAACACAGCAATTAACTTGATGCCTCTTTCCAAGTTAACTTGTTGTCCCACATATCATTGCATGTCTATTTTGGAGATACCTATATGGAGCTTTCAATGAGTTTTCAGTTAACTGATGTTGGTTATCAATTGACTCTCATATCAATAAGGACTTGCATTGCAAGGTCCAATTAATTTGGTTTAGAATCAATTAACTGAGCTAGTTTTCCAATTAACTATTAGGTTGCATACATTTAGGCATAGTAATAAATCTTGCATGCTTGCAAGACTGATGTTAACTCAAGGAGATTTTAGGGTTCCCTACTCCTTTGAGGTTCTATAAATAAGAGCACCCTTGCTCATTTGTATTTTAACTTTTGTTGTGATAACAAATTGTTGTGCCCACCTTGCCGTGCAATATTGCTATTTTGTAATTGTTCACTTTGTGTAATATAAAGTTGGTTGATCGTTCATTGTGTGATAGGTCCTTCTTGCAATTTGTTGTCCCAAATTTATTTGTTTTTAATAAGCTTGTTTCATATCTACACCTCGGATAAGGGTTTCTCCTCCTTGGGAACTTAGAAATAAAGATTGTCGTTTAATGTTTGTTTCCAGTAGCCTACTTTCAGCCTACACCTCGGATAGAGTATTTTACCTCCTTGGGAATCTTGAGAACTAGTTTACCGTTTGATGTTGTTTCCAATAACCTTTATTTTAGCCTACACCTCGAATAGGGGTTTCTCCTCCTTGGGAATCCTGATATAAAGTTTATCGTATACCAATTCCCTGCTCCTAATTCCTCTTGCTCTGTTTATCTAGAGGAGATAGGATAGTTTTAGCGTTAGCCTAGTTGTAGTTAAGATCTGCGGAAACCAGAGAAAAACCTTAGCTGCAGCGTATTGGGTTTCTTAACCTTGTGCCTCTACCAGCTGAGTCAAAAAGATAGGATTTTAGAATACTTTACTTTTTCACGCATATGAGCAAAAGAGGGAGCTTCCCCTCCTAATTTGAAGAGCAGTTAATACTGTGCATAGTTGTCTGTTGCCAATACGCACTCCAGAGGTGCGAATTGTAACACCAACACATTGATGATGAAGAGGTCAAGAATGGCTTTTTCTAAGGCCCCAAGAAATGTAGTATGGAGGAAGCTGCAATAATTACAGTTAATTGGATCATATTTGTTGAACTCGATCACTACAAGAGGCCAACAAAGATAGATAGAGGCACTATAGCATGGGACAAACCCAATAACTACAGGCAATTCTATGGGCCTCTATCATTGCAGCGTACACTTGCCACTCACTTCCAAGTTTCTATTTCTTTTAAAGATAAGAGGAATTTGTCTACACATAGAGATATCCACCCTATTAAGAGGAAAATTCAAAACCTTTACTACAAAGGAGAAACTTCTGTTCGACATGGTGTTTTGCATCTCATTGATCGCCAAACACTTCAATGCAAGCAGAGCCCAACAAGATGGTAGTATGTACAGCCCAAACAGTAGTTGCAATTTTTTATAAAAATTGAAATGTGCAACTAATGTTGATTGGGATGCAGTTACAAGAACCAGTTGAGTCCAACCATTCTAATGATAAGAGCAGTTGACAACATTGATCAAATGATGACTGCGATTACTGACCTTCATGCTCAATGCAGCTATGCATTTCTTGTTCTAGCATTCTCAACTCTGAATTTGTAACTTTGTAGTTTGTACTTTGTATCCACCATTCATGAATTGGTGAGATGAATATCACGTAATCAGATGGATCACTGGATCAATGTATTGATTGTCATTGTGAATTCGGTAGTTTGAATTCACTATTTAAAATTTCAGCTTTTTCAAGTTTGTTTGAGTTGTTCTTTAATAATTTGTAATATTCATATTTTTTGATTTATTATTTTAATAGCCATCTGCCCACCATCCTCAAAATCCAGAAAAAAATCTGCCTTCCTGACATCTATCTCACTGTCCCCAAAAATCATAGAAACATTGAACTTGATACATGCCTATTACAATTGAAAATTACAAAATGAAACAAGACCATCGGAAAAACAACCCAAATTGCAACTTACCTGTACTGTAAGGTTTTGCACAAGCATCCCGAGATAATATGGTAAATGAAGGCTAGCTTTGATTGAAAGCACCTTCAAAGAAGATTCCCCTGAACCCACATATTACTTCAATTAAATATCAAAAGTGTGATAAATAGCACATCAAAGAGCCGGTTGCTCAAAAAAATTAATATGCCTATTACTAAAGCAAAGATTTAATATAGAAAGCAGAAAAAAAAACTACGAATAAAAGATTTCATAAAAGAAATTCGGAAGATCACCCTCATTATTGATTCCCACAAGTATCTCTGTTTCTCCCCCCGCTGGAATCACTGCATTCGTTTTTTTGCAATTTAGAAATGATACAAGTGAGATATGAACTGCTACTTTGAGCACACAAAACCAAGACAAATATTAAAACAAATAACTTCTGATAATTGATAAAAATTTATTCAATGGTCATACATTTGTCAGAATTTTTCGGGAAAAAACAAATTGTATCTACTCCTAAAGCAGGTCCTAAAACTGAATCCACAGAATCTTGGACACCATCACCAACAATTCCAAGCTCCCCCTCTTCTCCAACTTCTACAGCTCCAGTGAAAGCATCCTCACACTTGACAACTGCAGGGTAAAACATGAAAGAATTAAGCACTAAAATGATATGCAAGACTCCTGCAATAAACAAAAGAACATGACCCAAAAGTAATCTCATAGACTTGGACAAATGATAGGTTACAGGAAACAACTTAGCAAATTAGCCCTGTTGATGTTAATACAGCGTCGGTCTTCACTAAGACTAATATTAAATACATGGGCCGACCTTATATATTTGATTTATATCATGTAATTATTCTGGCTGACTTTAATTGTTATTTATCAAAGGCCGACCCAAGTGAAGAGGCGCCTAGGAGATATAAATACAAGGTCACTTCTTGACTATTCTCACAATTCGAATATCAAGAAGTTCGCATTTTATTGGCAGAGCAGAATTCGCAGTCCTAGAAGAAGTTCATACTTAATCAGCAGATCATCAATTTGTAGCAGCAGATCATCATTTTGTAGCAGCAGACTGATTTCAAGGAGAAACATATTCATTTGTATCTTTGCATCTAGGAGAGGTGCTATTATTCATTGTATCAAATTCGGCATTGTGTTGGGCCTGAGTTCAAGCAGATTTCTGCTCTTATTCCTTCAATATATAAGAGATATATTTGCTGGGTTTTTCTCCCTCAAGAGGAGGGTTTTCCCAGGGTATCTTGTTGTGTTCATTGTCTTATGTGTTGCATTTCTTTTGTTAAATTGATTATCTAATCTGATCTAAGAAACACTAATAGCATTTAGATGATCCATTTCTATCCTCATTTTGTTAAAACTTATCAAACAAACTTTATCTCATCAGATTTATGCTCAAAGATTTTTTTAATATGGATATTCATAGGATGTTTGTTTGATTTCACCTTATTGCATTACAATGTCGTTTGATGTTTTCATGTAGACACTTGAGAAATTTTTAGAATTTCATCCCATATCATGCTATGATATATTATTTCATGGTTACTATTATTTGTATCTTTGCATATTACCTTAATTAATCTACATTGGTGCTTCATTGCTTTATTCTTCTAGTGTTGAATACCTTAAGAAATCCTTCAAACAAAAGCATTATGTTACACCCATTACTCATTTATCTAATCTTCTAACTTGAGCACTCTTCATATATGTCCTAATGATCATACTTCTCTCTTTCTCTCACTATTCATGTGTCTTGTGCATCTTCACATTCTACCTTACATGCTTGTTGAATATACAGTGAACGGTACAAATAAAATATTAACAATCAAGTTTTTCAATCTAATTAAACATGTAATTAAAGCACAAAGATTAGTGGCATGTTGGAGAAGTGAACATAACTATTAAAAACATATGACACCAATATGTGTGGAGAAAACCTTGCAAGAAAAAAAACCACCAAAAAGACTCAAGCTTGTATCAATCAAAGTAAAAAATTATGTCAATATAATATGCTTATCACTTTGTCCAATACTAATCTAGCACTATAAAATTACCCATAAAAGAACCCAACAAGCTTCTACCTTATGTATCAATTATCTAGAAAAATTATCAAAAGCATAAGCCATAGCAGAAATCCAAAGCCACATGGTCATAATCAACATCCTTGATTAGAAAGTAACTCCTCTCACACATCTTTATATATCATAGATTGTGTCATAGCAATCAAAATGTATAGTTTCTCAAATTATGCACTCCATGAGAGTATTTAATTGGAAGGATGTTTTATATATATGAGTTTTGATATTTTCAATGTAACATCCACATTTGATACCTTCCCACACAATATTCCAAGTATTACATAGCATAAATAATCTCGAAATTTCATGATGTTTGAAGATCATAAATTGTTTATCATCTACATGCTTAAATACGAATAATCAAGACATAAAACTTACAAGATGAATTGTACACCTAATCCCAACATTCTTCCACTTAACATTCATATTGCAAAGACATAATAATAAAATTAAAAATGATGAATCAAGTGCTACAAGACAAAAGACACATGCCCTACATCTACACCAACAAAACTTATATCTGATTATTGGCTTAGTAAAAAATCCACAATATTAACCAAAGTGTCATCCTTCTATATTGTGACTTTACCACCTATAACCATCTTATGGACAAAGTGATAATGAACATCTTATTCCTACCACCATGATACATTAGGTTATGTGCCTTATCGTGCTCTTTGGATTTGCATTCAAATTCTGATTCAGATATTGATGATATTTTGTATTTCCACTAATGTGCCCAACTATCTCTCGTGGGATGTGTATATTGTAACTTGTTTGTTTGAAATCTAGCAATGTTTATTCTTTGCTATTTTCAATATATGTGTGTGTGTGTGTGTGTGTGTGTGTGTGTGTGTGTGTGTGTGTGTGTGTGTGTGTATGTATGTATGTATGTATATGTGCATTTGTATATATGTATGTATATATTTATATATATGTATATACCATCATTATATATATGTATACATCCATACTATATATGTATGAGTGTATATACACACACATACATATATACATATATAATATATATATGGATATATAGATATATAGATATATGTATATATACATATATATGCATATTATATATGTACATATGTATATTTAGTCATTATAATATTTGACTCAACAATATAAATTTTATGAGATGATTTATAGTTAGTGATTTTATTTCTAAAATATTTTGATACTGGGTTGATTTGTTCGATAGTTGATATTCTAACTAAATGTGTGGGCACAAGTTTTCCTCGTCGATAGTTAATTGGAGACTATTTCACTTGGGTAAATGGCTCTAGTTATATTTCCATGTCTCACTCAATTTAAGTTATTAATTAGAGACTATTTAACTTGAGTAAATGAGTCTAGTTGTATTTCCATGTCTCAAAGACACAATAAGAAAATTAAAAATGATGAATCAAATGCAAAAAGATGAAAAATGCATGGCCTAGATCTACACCAATAAAACTTATATGTGATTATTGGCTTAGTGAAAAATACACAATATTAACCAAACTGTTGTCCTTCTATATCGTGACTCTACCACCTTGTGGAAAAAATGATAATGAACATCTTATTCCTACCACCATGATACATTACCTTATGTGCCTTGTATATGAATGTAAAAAAAAGTATACATATTTAAATATATGTATGTATATATGTATCTATGTACATATATGTATATATATGTATCTATGTACATATATGTATCTATGTACATATATGTATGTATATATATGTATCTATGTGTAACAATGGGTGTTTTTCTAGGTTTAGCAATATCATATGCAGAACATAAAAACCCAAAGCAATAATGAAGTGCAAAGGAATACAATGAAACAATCTCACCAGAATGTCTTCATCCTCCATGACTGACCTCCATGACACCTTCTCAACTTGCTCAAATATGTTGTTGCCCTCAAATTTATTATGAGCAAGCCAATGGAAATGATAAGCCCTAAGCAAATATTGAAGGATTTGAACAACTGTATGCAATACTATGCCCTAATGCAACTAGTAAGAATCTAAAATGTCTAAGCTATGTCAAATAAAATCTAAAAATATGCTATGAAAAATGAAAATAACAATGCTAAAATATGAAAAATGCAAGAAGTATATAATGCAAGCGATAAGAGATGCAAGATGTGACCAAAATTGCTCTTCTATAGAAGATGCAATTTTGTGTGAATGGCCAAGATTGAAAGTCAATAAGTGCCCTAGAATCAATGGACGAGATTCCATATAAAAACCCACAATTAGGGTTAGGGCAACATTAGGTCAGATTCGAAATGAAAGGTCAAGATTGATTTCTAGAAAATCAAATCAAGGGCTGGCAATACATGTGACAAGAGATTTTGGGCACACAAACCGAAGTTGCTGGAGAATCAAATAATAAATTAAAATTATTTGATTCAAGAGGGGATGTTGACTTTTTGAATTAAAAATTAATTTAATTCAAAAGTGGTGGGGTCATGTGACAGTAAATAATTTAATTTAAATTATTTACTAAAAGGGGGAAATTAGAAAGTGCGACTTATTTTAAATAAATAATATTTATTTAAAATGAGCACAGTAAAAGAGGAGAAATTAAAGTGTAAAATTATTTAATTTAGGTGTTGGGACTTATTTTAAATAAATAAGATTTAGAAGAAATTAAATTAAAAGAGTTATTTAATTTAGGTGGGAATTAAATAATAAAGATATTATTTAACTATAGAAGAATGTGACAAAGGGAGCCTTTCAAATTAAATATAAAGATTTAATTCAAAATTCAGGAGAGTGGACCAAATTAAATAAATAAAATTTATTTAATTTAGGAGAGAAGAGGCTAATGAATAATTAGATAATTAAGCATAAGTATTTAATTATAGTGGAAGGTGGATTAAATAAATAAGACTTTATTTAATTTTAGAAAGAAGAGGACCTAATTAGTGACATAATTAAATAAATAGATAGAATTATTTATTTAATAATCAGTAAGATATAATGGACAAAGATAATTAAATAAATTAAGAAATTTATTTAATTATAGGGAGACATTAGACAATTAGTGACAAATTAAATAAATAATTAAAATTTATTTATTTAATAATCATGAAGAATGAAAAGATATGAATTAATTAAATAATTATGAATTATTTAATTAATAGTTAAAAGTGAGTCAGAAACATAATTAAAATGTCCTAATTAGGGTTAGAAGAAGAGCTTGCGGGTCTAGGTCATTTTTATGTGTCTACATTTGCCCCTCTTTGTCATAGTACAGCTTGTCACATTGTGGCAAAGAAAATAAGTCAAACATATGCCCCAGTGCAAAATAAGATGAGGAAGAATGACGAGGAGGGTTGCGGTATGTCCCCTCGGGAGGACAAATGGGTTCCAAGAACATGGGTGTGCTTTCGAAATGGACTGAGAAGAATAGAATACGGAGAGAAAGAAATGTTGGTGAAACAAAATACAGATGATGATATGGATGCAATGCCTATATGAAATGATTGTTAGTTCCTAGACCAAATCCTTCAACGTTTACCATAGGACTTTAATATTTGTTGCTCTTTAATCATCATTGGGCAAATTATTGCAATAGCCAACAAACACCATGATATGACATAAACCAAGGTGTGCAAGATCGCACCATCACGTAAGACAAACAGTCACAGACAAGGATGATCATGACTCGTACTAAAAGCGCAATTGCCCCAGTCTTTTTGTCATAACCAACTGCAAGCAGAAAAAGACAAGAAGGATAAACCATGAAATGTTGTTGCTTCTCTAAATCCTGTTTCCAGGACATCCTCGAGAAACTAACAACATGATTGCCAAAAGAACAAAAATAAATAAATAAAGCCATTACCATGATACGTCGTTGTTTTTCTAAATCTCGTAGTTAGGACATCATTGAGAAACTAGTAACATGAGTGTCAAAAGACAAGACAAACATCATGAGACATCGTTGTTTCTCTAAATCCTATTGTCGGGATCTCGTTGAAAAACTAGTAACATGATGAAAAGGCCAAAGACAAGTGCCAAGTATTTGCCAAGTGTTTTAAGATCAAGGTTGCCAACTGTTGAGCGATATCGAATTTAGGAAGGACACATCCTGAATGACATTGATATCCAGTAGATCAATTCTCAAAGTTAGGAGAATCCATCAAAATTACCAAATGATGAGGACAATGCTTAGGAAGGACACATCCAAAAGCATAAAGAAATGACGAGAGTTTCTCTTCAGAAGGACACATCTGAAGAAGAACCCAAAGCTTTACCAGGTTAAAATGTCTTGATAGAATTTGATTACATGCCACTGCTAATATGTTGAATTGGCCGAGATTGCTGATGAAACAGATTGTTGATAGATTGTTTGCTCTGGATTGATGGAAGATTTGTGTGATTTGAAGGTAGTTGGACGTGTGTAAAAACGTTGTGCCATGAACCCTAATGGACTGACCTAGTGCGGCCTCGGGGGCTCATTGATTGATGGCCTTGCCTACGTCGTGCACTCAGAGACCTCGTAGTTCAACACAACCAAAAGACTTTGTCCAAAGGACAGAAGTTTGAATCATGATTTTATTTTGACAAACCTAAAGACTGACCTAATGTCTCAGGGATTCAAAGATGAATCTTGCCTATGTAGCAAATGCGCAGAGACAATGTAGTTCGGACAGGGACAAAAGACCGACTGATGTGACTGAATGGACTGACAAGATATTACACTAACTTTTTTTTTGGGGATTTTGACATTGATTTGAATGTTTTTGTATTTTCTCAAGATATTTTTCAATTTTTATGACTTTTTTCAAGACTTTTTCAAATTTTTAGGATTTTTTGAGGTTTTACGAAAATTGTGACAAATGCATGTGAATGATGCCGATGCACATGAATCCAAGGACAACCATGATTTTGCTACTAGTCAAGTTGAATATCAATTGATAGGTGACGATGACAATGACAGCGTTGTTTGACGTGGGAAGGACACATCTTGAAACAACATGAGGATGACAATGATATGACAAGAGCATAAAAGTCTACAGCAAGGCCAAGGACAAAGTCAATGAATGTTTTGGATGATGGGCTAGGTTTTCCATATTGTTGCATTTGGAATGAATTCGTGAGGATTAGATGGGATGACGAGGGATCTTTAGACCATTGACAAGGGAAACCAAGATGGGTGATAGGTATAAAAGGACAATGGATGGCTTCTGTAAAAGATAGGAGACATGAGGACTATTATCATATAGTTGTCAAGGACAATGTCACATGAGGCCATGATGGTAATGACATGATATGGAATAGGGTATGGTCAAAGGATAGACATGTCAAAAAGTTTTCCAAAGCATGATTTATGTTTTTTCCCCAGTCTTTGTCAAGATCAAAATAGGTGGGACAATGGACAAAATGATAGGGCTTGGATGGATAGATGGAAATGTCATAAGAAATTTCATGTGAAGGGCATGGGAGATGAGACAACTTGCCCCCAAGTGTAATGGTTCACATAGATGATTTATTCTACACATGACGCCTGTTTGTCAGGTTTTCATCATGGTACTTATCCAAAGCGCCTATTTTCCAAGTTTTCACCGTTGGACGAAATTTTCGTCTTTACTATTTTTTGGATTTTTTTATTTTTCAATTTTTTGTATTTTTGCATTTTTGTCGGATAGCCTTGATGCTTTAGATGACCATTGACTGTGTTGAAGCCTTTGACGATGCCGATGTAGAGACTGGTGCCATGACATGCCAATAATGACCTTTCTGAAGTAGTTGCCTTGTCAGGATGATAGCGCTTGCATACATCTGATTGATGTCATTGTGATCTTTTTTGATACTAGAGTTGACCTTATCAAAATACGCACATCGTGATAAAGTGTCATGAGAGTCCTTATGATAAAGAGTTTCTACCAAGATTTTATGGATTTGTGACATGGGATTTCTAGACTTTAGGTGAGATGTAGGATTATGACGGAATGGTGGAGGTGGACGGGTTGGTTGGATGTTTGGATGTATTGGTTTTTATTTTCCAAACTTTGGGTGTTAGATTAAGATGTTGTTTGGAACCAACACTTTTATACGTCTTTTTTTGATGGCCATTGTGACAGAGGTGGACATCTATTATATTTGGGAGTCCTCTTGTGCGGTGGCTCCACATTTTGATTGACTTTTGGATTTTGCATATTTTCTTTGCCTGATTCATTCTTTTCTTGACTTGATCCATTTTGTTTTGGGATCCATTTTAGCTTCATTTGTCCACTTGAATTTTTGTTTGATTCCATGGCCTTTGACATTTGATTTTGAACTTTAGACTTGTAAGACTTTTGTTGGTTCCAAATGGAAGGTTTATTCATGATGGAATGATGGTTTGGGGTGTGGAGGGAAAGGGGATTGTCAATAATCTTATGACAAGGACTACTCATGACACCCATTTTGATGTTTGTATTAGATAAAGTTGCCCCCAATATCAAGGAGGGACCACTAACATCATTAGATTTTTTGACTAATGAATAGCCAAGACCTTCATGTCTGTAGTTTGCCTAAACTTGTACTGGTTCAATAATTCCTTGCTCATGTAGGCCTAGTCCTTTTCCTTGATAATGCATGTTCTGACAGATTTTGTTCGCGATGGGGTACTTGTTACTATGGAAGCAAGATGCTAACCCATCCTTATGGTGAAAATTAATGCTCAAAATCTTCTCATCTATGAGAAAGCCTGCTCTGAAAAAGATAGATGATCCTAATTGATAGGATGTTGTATCTTCACTAACATGTTGGATAGATTTTTGACTGACATCTTTGGTTTGATTTTTTGACATATCAGATTCTGATGATTTTGTTGGTGCTTCAAAGTTGATGTCGAAACCGTCTTCATGGTCATTATTATAGAGCCCACTGAATTTAGTTATAGCTTGATCATTTGCAAATATGTCCATGCTAGGAGACTCTTGTTCTAGTGGTAGATCATCTATGTGTCCCATGGAGGCAAGTGTCTTATTGTTGGTAGTGTCAATATTGGAAGCTTGGAGAGGGTCATCTTCAAGTGTTTCATCATGAATGGCATAAAGTTCAAGGAGTGGATCATTTTGGACTTCTTCAAAAGAAGTGTATTGATCAAAGATGGGCTCAGTTGGAACGAAATGATTGAAAATAGGGGCTTGACCAAGGATAGTTTCATCTTGAATGACATGGTTTTGGATGGACTCTTGACCAAGGATAGGTGTCTTTGGTATGCCATGATTGTCTAGGAGGACTTCTTGAATGGATGTAAATATGGGGTCCAATAGACTACTTGATCTAGACAAGATGGTGATGTTATGTTGTCATACTTTGGAGTTGCCTCTTGACATGTATCCTCAAGTGTAGGTAAGAAGGTGGGACTTTGGAGACCATGACTAGATATGTTTTCATGAAAATATGGAGTGTCTTGGAATGGATTGGTGTGTAATGGACTATGATATGATATGGACGTTTGGAAAGGGTTAGTGGATGAAGGACTAGGATGAGATGAAGGATTAAAATAGGACAATGATGCATCACAAGGATATGACGTGGATGGAGGATTAGGATATGATGTGAATGAAGGACTAAGATATGATGCGTGTGGAGGACTAGGATGTGACATGAGTGGAGGAATAGGATATGATGTGGATAGTTGGTTTGGATTGATGGATGGTTGATTTCCCTTGTCAAAGTTAGGGTGGGTATGACCAATGGAAGTTTGTTGTGACTTAGTGTCATGGATGGTGTTAGGGGACCCTTGATAGTAGATGGAAAGAGGACTAGAACTCATGGATTATTGGCAAGATGGACAAATGGATGAAGGGCTAGGGGTTGTAACTTTGGACTTGGATTGGAGGTATAGTGTTTTGAATTCCCTAGCAAGTTGTGCTTGACCATTATTACTGAGTTGGCATTCAATTCGACTAGCAAGCATGTCATAGTGACTTGAAGACATGATGGTGGATGGAATGAGACTAAGACTATGCAAAGTGATAATGAGGACAAAAAGGAATGTCAAATGCAAAAGTGGTAATGAGTGCCTTATTTCAAATGACCTTTAGGAAAGGTTTTCTAACCACTCAAAGTTTGGCCAATGTCTCGATCTGGATTGTTAAAGGACTAGTTTGAAGGACAAGATGACAAAATGACAAGGTGAGATTTCCACACTAGACTTATGAGTTGGAAGAAGCTCACCAAAGGACAATGACTAAGTATTGATTTGTTTGACTTGGTCCAATGACAATCTACTTTTTGAGACAATGGATTGACAAAGAAAGGAAAGTTTTCCTATCCCAAAGTGCGCAAAAGTGAGGACTTGATTTGACAAATGCGGTTCATGATGGAAAATGCGTTGCAAGAAGTGATTTGACAAAATTTTAGGTTGATTACAAAGATTTGTTTTAGTTGGAAAATTTGTTTCAAATTTTGGCAAGTTTGATGTTGATTTGTCTGAAAATAGTTGGCAAACACATGGTGTTAAAAATCAACCACATAGAAGTCATTTTACAAAAATCCTATGGCTGCAAGGACAGTATTCTTTTGGATCCCACTAACTGCATATCCTTAGCGAATGAATTCAGAAGCTTGGCCCCACAAGCTCTCCCTTATAGTGCACTCACTTCTTAGGGCAACCAAGCTTCCAACCTCCATGAAACTCCCATGGCAGATTGATCATCTCTACTAAGAACTGCGCAGATGTGGGTGTCATCACAACGATTGTTGTTGTACCAAAGAATAGAAGGTTTTTGGTTTTCTAAAACAAAATATTTATTTCGGGCACCCATTCAAAAGGCCATGCGAGAGGCATTATCATCCCAGTCTGCAGAGATTACATTCTACAGGTTTTGATGCACCACAAGGGTACTGGGGAGTTAATTGTTGGTCCGCAGGAAGTTCTGTAATGCTAAGCTTTCCTTAACATTAAAATTTATATACCGGTTGCGCGTCGCTTGGCTTTAGTGCGTTCCCGGTTTGAGTCACTTTGGGGTGAGTACTTTTTCCCACCAAAGCAGACCCAATTTTCTAAAGTTGACAAAAGCAAGCCAAAATATTCATAGTTCAGTCAATCCTTGTTTAAAAACAAAGAGAGAACACATGAATATCCTAACTCACACTCGCATGGTGTTAATTTTAAGCCCAAAATGAAATGTGTTGACAAACATTAAAAAAACATGGAGTTCATTTTAACTGTTTGTAGTATTTGTCAAAACATGGGGTTCATTTTAACTGTTTGTAGTGTGAGCTAACAAAAAGTTCATTTTAACCCAATACTATGAAGAAATGAAAATTTATTTTAATCCAATGAGTTATCATGCAAAATTGTGTTCTTTTTAATCCAATGATTATGCATGCATGTTCATTTTAACCCATGAATGTAAAATGCAAATTTGTCTAAGATTTGTGAAGTAAACAAGAAAAATGTTAGACTCCTCGCCACAAGCTGCAAACAAAAAATTAGTAACCCCAAAATCTTTAAACTACCATGTAGAAAAAAGTGTTTCCCTAGCCCTAATTGACCTAGTTCAAGCCCAATTCCTAGAGTCAATAAC
>CM021102.1:512061587-512089923 GCA_007115665.2 Sequoiadendron giganteum
AAGGTGGAGATATTGAGAGAGAGGAGGCAAGAAGGGAGAGATAAATAGGTATAGAGGGACAACTAGGTAGAGAGAAGTAGACATGAAAGGAGAGATATAGGGAGAGGTAGGGATGGAGAGAGAGGTCTAGGTAGATAGAGGGAGGAGGAGATAAAGAGAAGTATAGAGGGAAGGAGAGAGGGAGGAAGAGGTAGGGATGGAGAGAGAGAGGTGAGAGAGATAAGAGAGAGGAGGGAGGAATAGGTAGGGAGAGAGGGGTGAGATAGAGAGAAAGAGAGCAGAGAGGGAAGGGGAAAGAGAGAAGTGAGATAGGTGATAGAGATGTGTGATGGAGCTTAAAATTAGAGAGATAAGGAGGAAGGTGGAGAGATTGAGATGGAAAGAGGGGGGAGAGAGAGAGATTTATAGAGGGATAGGTTAGATAGAGAGAAGTAGAGAGCAAAGGTGGGTGAAAGGAAGAGAGAGGGAGAGAGAGGGGGGGAGAAAGAGAGGTGAGATAAAGAGAAGTAGAAAGGGAAGGAGAGAGAGAGGGAGATAGAGAAAATTAGAGAGGGAGGGAGGGAAGGAGAGAGAAGTGAGATAGAGAGAACTAGAGAGGGAAGGAGAGAGAGAATGACAAAATAGAGAGTAGAGAGGGGAGGAGAGAGCGAGGGAAACAAAGAGAGAGAGAAAGAGAGGAGAGGAAGGGAGGGAGGGATAGGTAGGTGTAGAGAGTAGAGAGAGATATATAGAGATTAAAGGAGAGGGATGAGAGATAGAAAAATGTAGAGAGGGAAGGAGGGAGGGATATAGATATTGGAGAGGGAAGGAGAGAGAGATGGACATGTAGAGACATAGTTCTTGAGCTCAAGGAAGATATTATTAGATAAAGGGATGGAGATAGCGAGAGAGAGAGAGGTCTAGAGAATAAGAGATGAAAATGAGTGAGATAGATGAAATTCGACCTCTTGAGTACTAAAATTTGACCTCTTGATTACTGAAATTTGACATGCTGATTACTGAAATTTGACTAAGTCTGAAATTTTTAAGATCTTCCAAAAACTAGAATTTGCATTATAACTCTTAGAGATTTGAAACCACTCTCAAACATCTTGCCTATATATACATGAAATATAACTTAAAGTATAAGAAAGTTAATGTCCATATGTAAATGTCAACTTATACTTAAATGTTTATTTCATGTATATAATTTCCCTGACAGAGAAAGCGGAAATCTAGTTCTATGCAAAGCAAGCCATTTGGCGCTCGCCAAAAGGCTTGCTTTAGACATGTCAATTAACAGGATTTGCTAAATTTTCTCATATTTTTGACCGTGCTCCCCATCTCATTTGCACGTCTTTCAATGCAAGTTATAAAAAAAACCGTGATAGCATTAACCTCTATCTCAGCTATCTAAATATATCATTTTTTTTCATTTTGATTTAGTTAAGGTTTTGATCCATGGCTTCTATTGTAAATGCCTTCGTTTTTGGTCAAAAACCAACATGTGCTAGGTTTAGGATAGATTTTTACACGTTCATCGGAACGTGAAACAAATTACGTTTTTTGAAACTAGACTCCATTTTACACATGATGAAAAAAAAATCAATTTTCAATTAGTTTGCAAAAAAAATGGGGGGGAACACGCTCAAATTTCAGCTTTTTAGGATGTGTCCACTTTGAAAATTCATAAAATATTATATATTCATTAAAAAAATTATCCGAAAGAAGGAGGATAAACTACATGGTGTTAACTAATTTCTCACTATTGGGATTTTTGAAATTTAAAAAAAAAGTTAACCAAAAAGGGGGGAGCCCTCAGACGCTATGCTATTTTTTTTATAAAAACAGGACCTGTTTTGTGCCCCCCCCCTTTTTGAGACCCCTAATTTTCATTAATTTCAAAAAATAATAGTAGCTTAGAAACTAGACTCAGAGCACTTCAACTTTTGTTCTTGCCGCATCTTGAAATTTTGAGCGTAACTATCTTCATTTTCTCGTGCCAATCAAATTTTCCTGATTTCAGAAAAAGTGGCATCTTAAGAGCCAAAATTGTGTCACAGATTGGTGCACTTACCCAGATGAATATATAAGAATTAGAATTATATGATTATTTATGTCCCAAGTTATAAGACTAAATATTAGTATGCAATTCAATAAAACAATTAGACACATTTAGATTCATTTAATGCTTTGTTGTTTTAATATAATTTTGGAATATTGATAATTTTATTTAGTCCTTAGTTGTTCAATTAGAATGAGTTGAACATATATTATTATCAATTTCATTGTTACCTTTAGTTTTAGTGGTAAATCTCTAGTTAAGAATATGGAACTTATTCATGGATGTGCATCCTCTCCTTGAGGTCCTTTCTTTTAGATTAATTAGATGTCTTCAAGGTTAGAAGTTATAGGAAGGGTTGTTATTAGACTAGATTGTACCTACCACTTCCTCATCCTATGTGTGGTGCATACAAGATAACGTCGTAAAATTGATCTCATTGAATGTGCTTAGTATGTTTTCCCTAGTTATATATCTTGCTTGAGTTCCAATTTTTAAAAAATTGGGGTTTGGGTTGTGATTAAGAAGGAGAAAATTTTGGGCATGACAGTTTCTACCCTCCTTGTATTAATTAGATATGGGATTGTAATTGTAATAATTATTGTGTTATGAAATTTGGTGGAAAATGAATGTGTAGGTGGGTAATTGTGTTTGACCATAGTAGGCATTCTTATTTGCACTTTTGGATAAGTGTTTAAGTGATATTTTATTTCATGGATGTGTTGTGGATGTCAATTAAAACTCAATGGTGTGGTTGGTGTTCATCTATGTCTTATTTCTATAAGGTTATAAATAATTTCACATGTCATTGTAGCATGACCGATAGGCTTGTTGTCATGCATTGATTATTATATTGGATCTTATTTGGAAATAAATATTTAGGTGATTCGAGCATCGATTTATGTTATCAAAATGATATTGTATCACTCCCTTTCTTGGTTATGTTGCATGAAAAGTTAGGTTATAAATCATGTTTGAATAACATGTGGAGAAGGCTTGTTATCCATGTAAAGAGAAGTGATTTATAATTGATCTTTGTAATGGTGAATCTTGGTGTTTTTAATTCAATGTTATTGGATCCTATATTTTAGACAACCTTCCATATTTGGGATGAGATTTATTTCATGGTAATACATATATGCCATGATTTGTTTAGTATTTTCTTACCATCTTATAATATATTTAACACATAAGGGTAATCCAAGTTAGGAGCTGTATAGGCTTAATTTTCTTATGAAATTGAAGTTCTGTTTGGAATTTTAATTTTACGAGTAGATATAATCAATGATGTGATGTTGTGTAGTTGACATTGTGCTAGGAGTTGAATTATATTGTCATGATTATCCTATTTGATGTATGATGCCACTGCTTATGAAATATATCATGCTTTGAACATTACTATGATCGTGGAGTAGAATCATTAATTTATATTGCACTTTTAACTCTTTTAAGAGTTAAAACCTACTATGTATGATTGTGTTGTACATGAGGCAAATAGTATGCTAATGAATAATAACATTTTGGGTTAAAATGAATCCTTTGATTTATGCTAATTTGTGCATGTCATTAAACCTTGAGTGTAAGTAAATGTTTGGTTCAACCATTTCTAGATAACACTTGGTATGAAGTTTTTATGCCTTGTTTTGTGTCTAGCTTTCTATAGGCTTATTTTGGCTTAGTTCTCCTTTATGTTGGTTTATGTGTATTTGTGTATAATTAACTAGTTGATGGTTCCAATAGTTGAGGCTTTGTATCTCTTGATTGACCAACCTCTTTAGGGGGTAATCCTATTGTTTGTACGCCATTCCAAATCCATTTGGATGTTGGTTGGGTCATCTTAGAATGTAGAATGAAGTGATGTTCGCTATCATTCCAATCCTTGTGTATATGAGAGAATGGGATCGTGGACTAGTGTCTAATCTTTGTCTTAAAGGAAACTCTACCCTATCATATAAGGGTCATGGTGACTTTATCACATGACATGATTAAGTATTCTAGTTATGTTGCCATGCTTGGTGCATTGACATTGTGTGGATTGAGTGTTGTTGTGTGTTGTCATAACATCTTAAGTATGTAGAAATGCAATGTGGCTTGTTGATGCTACTTTACATCACAACAAAATGTTTGATTATGTTTTGACCATTAATATCTCGAGCGAAATATTTAGATATTAAATTATCAATAATAAACACATGTGATTGAAAAGATGAGCCAAGAAGAAACCAAGCAAATACAAATGAAGAAAAATACGATGAATTCTTTTGAGATGATAATGATCTTTTAGAGGATGGTGATCCTCCCAAGCTTGTTCAATGGTTCATGAGCATTTATAGACCTATATACTTATTTCTTATGTATATTTTCTTTTTTCTTGTCGCTTTGTATCTTTTGGCCTTTTTATCATGCCTTGTTTGTTGTTCTTTACATGCTTATTTCACCTTTCTATATCTTGTTTTATATTTATTATCTCTCACTTAGGGGAGTACTTGCCTTTATTTATACTCAACTTGCTTTACTTGTTCACTTTATCTTTATTTCTCTTACATGCATTCTCTTTATGCTTGTTCATCTTTACCACATTAGTTTTTCTATTTTTCCTTCTTTCCTAGTTTTGTGATTGTTACATATCCCTATCCTTGATTTTTAACATGTTTTTTTATTTATGCCTTTTCATGCCTACATGCTTATGATCCCAATACTTATGATGCCTATATTTTAGTTTAATTACATGTCATCTATATTTATGTCTTTTCATCATACTTTGAATCACATGCTTACACCATCTTGTTGTTTATAAGTCACATCATTAGTTCATGCCTAGATCATTCTTATGTGCTTATTCTTATTGCTTATGTCTTACATAGGCATATTATGCTTCCATTACCATATTATCCTTTTATATTGGGGGTATTATGCTTCTCCAATATGCACCTACATTGTCTTATCATGTCTAGAGCTATCCTTTTTAATTGTGAGCACCTTGCTCTCCTTGTTCTTTGTCATTTTATCATCTCATTATCATAATCTACACTATTAAATTGGTGGGAACTATGCCTTCTACCATATTATTTTGCATTCACATGCTTTGTTTTGTAACTATAACTACCTTTACCATATTGGGTGTGTCACACCTTCCCCTATCCTATCATGTGTGCTTGCATGCCTAGCAAGGTTTTAAGAGGCACACCATAGAATTTGTGCCTCCCCATACCACTTATATTATGTCTCTAAGGCCATTTTCACCTTATGATTTGCCCATACCAGGGACAACCTTATACCTTAATGCTTACCTATAGTTCATCTACTTTCATGCCTATCCTACAATGCAATTTTTTTGATTGTACATGATATATTCATGTCATTGGACTAATTTGCATGTTTTTATGATTATATACTTAACTTGAATTTATACTTCCATATAGTATTTTCCCTCTCCTTTGATTTGTTGCACCTGATGGATACAACCAATCAAAGAGGGACACACCCTATCACTAACACTCCTTTGTTGAGTTTGTAGATAGTTATAGGTATTGATATAAATATTCATTACCTTATCCAAATAGGTCATCATCACATAATAACAATTCCTAATATGCCATGTCACTTTTCATACATGCAAAATTTCCTAACCTTACTCACTTTTTCATTTTCCTACACAACCAAATAGGTTAGTGATTCATGCTTATTCCACTTGTAAGTCAAACATTAAACTCATTAGACATTTTTTGTTTTGTAGGTTCACTATGGAGTACACATATTGAGGATGATTCACTTGAAGGAAAAGCATATTTTTCCTTTACAACTGACGGAGGACCCCATTAGTTTAACCCACGGACAATGAAGAACGTATTAGTAAAGTATCGAGTCCAAAATGCATCATCGCCGCTATAAATAGTCGATAAAGAAAATGAGATCATTTTTATTGCCAATTAGGGAGCAAAGCAGATCAAGTCAAAGCTTAAAAGAGGCTCGTTATCAGCGGCAGGGTTTTGGAGATCGACGAGGAGGAGCAGGCAGAGGAATGGTCATGGCGATGCCTCGTGTTGGTATTGTTCTCTTCATATGCGGATTATTGTTGGCCTTTTCCTGTCTCCAAGGTACGCATCAAATCTTCACATTTTCTGAAATGTGACTTTTCAAAAGGCTTGTTTACGATCTTCTGGGATTAGCATTTGCAGTGCGCCGATCTGTGCTTTCAGATATATTTCATTTATTTCTTATTTCTCGTTAGTTTTGCTTCTTCAAACTGTTAGACTGTGACCCCTGCTATTTGAACTATACGATTTTTTTTGGCTGCTGCTGTAGATGCGTGAAAATCCAAATTTATTTGTCTCACAGTGGGTTTCTTATTCTTTTTCTTTGGAGTAAAAATAATAAATTTTGTTGAAACAAAATCCAATGGTTAAGCACCTCTAAGATCCAAGATTTTTATCTATCTCTGTGTCCTGAATTTAGTGTCAACAGCCGAATTTTATTATGACCAGAGCGGAAAACTCTGTTGCAATCTTAGACCATGGATTTCCCCAAACGGCCATTTACAGGCCTTCATATGAATATTTGTGGGTACTGTCAATTAAGAGGGGTTTCTGTGTGGGCATTTTGGAGTGTTTGCATAAGATGATTATTATAAAAATCTAGAGAGTGACTAATTCTTAATAACAAAGAGGCTATATTTTCAAGAAGGCTGAAATGAATTTGGTTGACCTGGTTGGATCAATAAATTCAGGCGCGCAATCCAGCAGGCAGTGTATTGAAGTACTTAATTTTCCTTGTTCAACGGGCAATGTACCCCAAAGAGGTTGAGGCCTTGCGGATTGGGTTTATTGTTTTCATAAGTTGGTCACAGTCTTTTTAAAGTTTTCCGGATATTCATAATAAAAAATGATTTCACACCATAAAACAGCACTTTTTAAGATGGGTTTCTATAATGGGCGGGGAGATCTCCTAGACGAAATTCCAGATTAAGATATGAACTTACCTAATTATATCATTTGTGTGGCTTTTCGAAGGTGCTACACTAGAGGTTTCTCTGGGCTAGAGTGTCCTTAGATGTTCGAAGTAGTTGCTCTTATGGAAGGCGACAAATCAATAGGACAGGAATCTCCTCCAAAAAATCTAATGCAACTTCCTTGCAGCATTCTCACACAGTCAGGAGGATGACTTTAGCTGCTGCTTCTCAGTGAGGATTTTGCTCTGATAGTCACATATCACTACAGAAGTAGACAGATGACATCTATATTTTCTTAAATAATGCAAACAATTAACTTTGCTTCCTTGTATGTCACACACCTACGGTCTCATTGCTCTAATCGGAAAACTCATTGGATCAAATGAATGCTGTTTTTGAATGATGAGGTGGCAGCAAGTATAGCTGAGAAAAAGAGACATCAAATTAGCAAATAATCTCAAAAACAATGAGAAGATACATCAGAACAAGTGGATTCAGAACAAGGCAACTTAGAATATATGACTATTGTTGAAGTTGATTGGATTGTAAGTGGTGCTGAAATTGTAGAAATACATCAATCATGTGAATGTTGAGGAGGGTCCAATTAAGGACTACTAACCACACAGCTAAAAGTAACATTTAACACAATACAAAGCAGAACAACAGTATTTAGCACAAAGGAACTGATTTATTACTCTGCAAATGCAATTACAACAAAGCTTCAATGTGCTCAATCTATGTCAGGGCTCAGCCATTCGATTACAAAATAGATAAATGAGATTTCAATCTTCTGATATTCAAGAAGTTCCTAAAACTGTTTCCCCAACTAACTGTCCACTGATGCCCTCAACTCATGTTGGGCTTCTCTTTATATAGATGGATTTAAACTGATATGTGCCAATAGGGAAATGTAGTATACTGACATAGGAAATGTCCAGAAAGACTTTAAAGGGAATGAAAATTGCAGAAGAAGTGAAAACCTTGCTGAAATCAGGTGCTATTTTTTATAGATTAATAGTTGAGGGATTCTATTATGCTCTTTCCCAAACTGAAAGAAACAAGGTTCTGACAAGGATCCTGGAATACCAAGATACCAACTAGGAAAATCTCAAAATCAAACCCAAAATAAGATAACATTCAAATCTAGACATTGGATATACTTCCATAGTTTAACAGACTATGGCCTGGGCTGCCAAGCCTTTTATTACAAGATAGATAGAAGGGCCTCCATTGTTAATTGAGAACCTTCACCTTTCGCATCTTGAGCTACCAACTGACGTTCCTCTACCTCTGATTTCTGACCCCAATGTTTTTTCAGTTTTTCATGAGGCTAGAAGTGAATTGAACCTACCCTTATAACCACAACAGACAAGTCCTTGACTAGAGTCTGAAACACCGCATCCATTGCTTGTGCCTTTGAGCCAGCCAAAATTTTTGCCAGCCCACTGCAAAGTTTCTGCTACAATAGCTCCTCATTTTGTTTCTTCTCTGCAGCTTGAGAGGGAATAAGGTCTGGAGGTCCAGCAGAAGCAAAGAAGCAATCATGATTTCTAATTTTCTATCCTTGTCTGGTTTTTCCTTCCTCTGAACCCATTGAAGGTTCAGACCCAGGCACCTTTGCTTCACATTGAATTCAGCTAGATAATAGCCAAGATAGTTACATCAAAAGCATCTAAAAGGAAGCCCTTATAATTCAACAATTGAAGCCATGGGCCAACTGAGGATGAAATTATAATAGAATGGGAGACTGGCCAAGAGAGGTCTAATAACACAGATTGACACTGCCAAAGCTTTTCAAAGAGCCATTTCTTTAAGTATCCAACTTGATAAAGGATCCTAATTCCTATATGATCTGCCCATAAATGCAGGATATCCCTTGATCTATATACTAGAGGAAGGTTATAGAAATGGGCTCAAAATAGCAGCTTGGAGAAAACAACCTTATCTGGATCAAAAGGGTTGCCATTGTTTTAAAAAGAGCCCAGCTGTACCATGAAACCATGGCCCCTGTGACCAAATTCATTCCTTGTCATTTGAAAAACCAAATTCCAGAAGAAATAAACCCTCATGGAGAGCAAAAATTGAAGGAAGACTGGTATCTGGCCACATAACCTTCATCTAGTTAATGAAAGCAAATTCTTTCACAACCTTATCCACAAATTTGTCCACTAGTGACCTGCAGGATAGAGTATTCCTCCATATTTTTTACAAGCATTTTCAGCAATGAGGGGCCCTCTGAAATGCTGAGCAGGACATCTGTTCACTTAACTTTTTCTGACATATTGAACTGAGATATGCAAAATAAACTACATTCATGGTATGGGTTAACCACATTTTTGAATCCTAGAACCTTTGCAGGAGGCACCATCTCAGCAGCTGATGACTGATATCTCTTGGTGTCTTTTAGATAGATATATTCAATATATCTATACTAGTTCAGCCTTTTTTCTAGAGTTCATGGATTCCATCTTATAGAATAGCATATTCTCAAGATCCCAAACTGAAGGATGGAAAAATGCTTTTGCAGAGTGACATTTCTGAGCATGTTGTAATCTAGGTTAATGCTTGTGAGGCACCATCTCAGCAGCTGAAGACTGATATCTCTTGGTGTCTTTTAGATAGATATATTCAATATATCTATACTAGTTCAGCCTTTTTTCTAGAGTTCATGGATTCCATCTTATAGATAGCATACTCTCAAGCTCCCAAACTGAAGGATGGAAAAATGCTTTTGCAGAGTGGCATTTCTGAGCATGTTGTAGTCTAGGTCAATGCTTGTGAGTCCTTGATCTTGCTAAACTCTCCAATGCTGAGGTGGAGGTTTCTCAAGTGCATATCTGAGGAACTTCACACCTCCAGCGTGGATTCTACACATGTAGTCATTATGTGCTAATAGCTTCTTGTAGCATCGGGTGAATGAAATGCTTTGGAGACTTTCTATTTCAGTAGAACATTTAAATGGATGTAAATTAGAGCACATTTAAACTTTCCCTAAATATGTAGGGATAATAACCCTGATATCTTCTCTTTGAATGGTATATTTTGGAATTTTGAAGTGCTTCCATTTTATTGTAATTGTTTTTATTATGGACCTATTTCGTATCCAACTGAGTTGTGTTTATTTCAAAAATGTTTTCAATTTTGTGCAAACACAGGCACGATATTAAACAAAAAACCAAAACAATTCACAAAATCATGCTATGTGCAGGTCCTAAAATGTATGTTTCTAGTTTTTTGATACAAACAAATAAATGGTAATACTACAATACATCTGTCTTGCAACCAATTATTTTTGCATTTAATTAGAAAAATGCAGACGGTGGTTAATGGGGAGAGAGTCTACCAGTCATGGCAATCAAATCTCCAAAATAAGCAGACACCAAAGTGGAGATACTTTTAGCCCACCAGGCATATGACTGACATTACAAACTAGTTGAGGTTGAGTCACCTCAAAATTAGTTCCTTTAGTTAGGAGTTTGACTAGAGCATCTATCAGATAAATACAAATCTCAAAATATCTAGGAAATTTTATTATCTAAATTATTTTTACAAAAGATACCGATAAACTATTGAAATCAAAAAACACATGAAAAATTTAAAAAGTATGCATTCTAAAGAGGAGGGCTTGTTAGTGTTTCTTAGATCAGATTAGATAATCAATTTAACAAAAGAAATGTAACACATAAGATAATGAACACAACAAGATACCCTGGGAAAACCCTCCTCTTGAGGGAGAAAAACCCAGCAAATATATCTCTTATATATTGAAGGAATAAGAGCAGAAATCTGCTTGAACTCAGGCCCAACACAATGCCGAATTTGATACAATGAATAATAGCACCTCTCCTAGATGCAAAGATACAAATGAATATGTTTCTCCTTGAAATCAGTCTGCTGCTACAAAATGATGATCTGCTGCTACAAGATGATGATCTGCTGATTAAGTATGAACTTCTTCTAGGACTGCGAATTCTGCTCTGCCAATAAAATGCGAACTTCTTGATATTCGAATTGTGAGAATAGTCAAGAAGTGACCTTGTATTTATATCTCCTAGGCGCCTCTTCACTTGGGTCGGCCTTTGATAAATAACAATTAAAGTCAGCCAGAATAATTACATGATATAAATCAAATATATAAGGTCGGCCCATGTATTTAATATTAGTCTTAGTGAAGACCGACGCTGTATTAACATCAACAGGGCTAATTTGCTAAGTTGTTTCCTGTAACCTATCATTTGTCCAAGTCTATGAGATTACTTTTGGGTCATGTTCTTTTGTTTATTGCAGGAGTCTTGCATATCATTTTAGTGCTTAATTCTTTCATGTTTTACCCTGCAGTTGTCAAGTGTGAGGATGCTTTCACTGGAGCTGTAGAAGTTGGAGAAGAGGGGGAGCTTGGAATTGTTGGTGATGGTGTCCAAGATTCTGTGGATTCAGTTTTAGGACCTGCTTTAGGAGTAGATACAATTTGTTTTTTCCCGAAAAATTCTGACAAATGTATGACCATTGAATAAATTTTTATCAATTATCAGAAGTTATTTGTTTTAATATTTGTCTTGGTTTTGTGTGCTCAAAGTAGCAGTTCATATCTCACTTGTATCATTTCTAAATTGCAAAAAAACGAATGCAGTGATTCCAGCGGGGGGAGAAACAGAGATACTTGTGGGAATCAATAATGAGGGTGATCTTCCGAATTTCTTTTATGAAATCTTTTATTCGTAGTTTTTTTTTCTGCTTTCTATATTAAATCTTTGCTTTAGTAATAGGCATATTAATTTTTTTGAGCAACCGGCTCTTTGATGTGCTATTTATCACACTTTTGATATTTAATTGAAGTAATATGTGGGTTCAGGGGAATCTTCTTTGAAGGTGCTTTCAATCAAAGCTAGCCTTCATTTACCATATTATCTCGGGATGCTTGTGCAAAACCTTACAGTACAGGTAAGTTGCAATTTGGGTTGTTTTTCCGATGGTCTTGTTTCATTTTGTAATTTTCAATTGTAATAGGCATGTATCAAGTTCAATGTTTCTATGATTTTTGGGGACAGTGAGATAGATGTCAGGAAGGCAGATTTTTTTCTGGATTTTGAGGATGGTGGGCAGATGGCTATTAAAATAATAAATCAAAAAATATGAATATTACAAATTATTAAAGAACAACTCAAACAAACTTGAAAAAGCTGAAATTTTAAATAGTGAATTCAAACTACCGAATTCACAATGACAATCAATACATTGATCCAGTGATCCATCTGATTACGTGATATTCATCTCACCAATTCATGAATGGTGGATACAAAGTACAAACTACAAAGTTACAAATTCAGAGTTGAGAATGCTAGAACAAGAAATGCATAGCTGCATTGAGCATGAAGGTCAGTAATCGCAGTCATCATTTGATCAATGTTGTCAACTGCTCTTATCATTAGAATGGTTGGACTCAACTGGTTCTTGTAACTGCATCCCAATCAACATTAGTTGCACATTTCAATTTTTATAAAAAATTGCAACTACTGTTTGGGCTGTACATACTACCATCTTGTTGGGCTCTGCTTGCATTGAAGTGTTTGGCGATCAATGAGATGCAAAACACCATGTCGAACAGAAGTTTCTCCTTTGTAGTAAAGGTTTTGAATTTTCCTCTTAATAGGGTGGATATCTCTATGTGTAGACAAATTCCTCTTATCTTTAAAAGAAATAGAAACTTGGAAGTGAGTGGCAAGTGTACGCTGCAATGATAGAGGCCCATAGAATTGCCTGTAGTTATTGGGTTTGTCCCATGCTATAGTGCCTCTATCTATCTTTGTTGGCCTCTTGTAGTGATCGAGTTCAACAAATATGATCCAATTAACTGTAATTATTGCAGCTTCCTCCATACTACATTTCTTGGGGCCTTAGAAAAAGCCATTCTTGACCTCTTCATCATCAATGTGTTGGTGTTACAATTCGCACCTCTGGAGTGCGTATTGGCAACAGACAACTATGCACAGTATTAACTGCTCTTCAAATTAGGAGGGGAAGCTCCCTCTTTTGCTCATATGCGTGAAAAAGTAAAGTATTCTAAAATCCTATCTTTTTGACTCAGCTGGTAGAGGCACAAGGTTAAGAAACCCAATACGCTGCAGCTAAGGTTTTTCTCTGGTTTCCGCAGATCTTAACTACAACTAGGCTAACGCTAAAACTATCCTATCTCCTCTAGATAAACAGAGCAAGAGGAATTAGGAGCAGGGAATTGGTATACGATAAACTTTATATCAGGATTCCCAAGGAGGAGAAACCCCTATTCGAGGTGTAGGCTAAAATAAAGGTTATTGGAAACAACATCAAACGGTAAACTAGTTCTCAAGATTCCCAAGGAGGTAAAATACTCTATCCGAGGTGTAGGCTGAAAGTAGGCTACTGGAAACAAACATTAAACGACAATCTTTATTTCTAAGTTCCCAAGGAGGAGAAACCCTTATCCGAGGTGTAGATATGAAACAAGCTTATTAAAAACAAATAAATTTGGGACAACAAATTGCAAGAAGGACCTATCACACAATGAACGATCAACCAACTTTATATTACACAAAGTGAACAATTACAAAATAGCAATATTGCACGGCAAGGTGGGCACAACAATTTGTTATCACAACAAAAGTTAAAATACAAATGAGCAAGGGTGCTCTTATTTATAGAACCTCAAAGGAGTAGGGAACCCTAAAATCTCCTTGAGTTAACATCAGTCTTGCAAGCATGCAAGATTTATTACTATGCCTAAATGTATGCAACCTAATAGTTAATTGGAAAACTAGCTCAGTTAATTGATTCTAAACCAAATTAATTGGACCTTGCAATGCAAGTCCTTATTGATATGAGAGTCAATTGATAACCAACATCAGTTAACTGAAAACTCATTGAAAGCTCCATATAGGTATCTCCAAAATAGACATGCAATGATATGTGGGACAACAAGTTAACTTGGAAAGAGGCATCAAGTTAATTGCTGTGTTTAATGTCTATCTTGGAAAGGTGGAACATCCCGACTTTGTAGTTCACTGGCCGTGAACTTGAGCAATTAACCCCTCCAAGAAGTTGTTAATCGTCTCATCATCTAGAGGTCTTCACATGTCTCAATTGTCAATTCACTGCTTGTCAGCAATTCAAACAATCCTGGAAATCTTTGCACACTTAAACGGGCATTTCATTGATTGGTAACTCTGGCGGCTCTGTAATTGGAGTGATGGCCTCTGTTTCTTTTGCAGCTTTACGTTTCTAACGCTTTTCTTCATTCTTTTCAATGGAAGAGTGTTGCAAGATGAAATTGCGAAGTTTGATTGTGAACACTTTAAGTGTGAGAAATGCTTATGAGCTTGTTGCATACACAAAAATCCAACGGTATCAACCCTCTAAACTGGCCTTGGAAGGCAATCAGCTATACAAGGTATGAAACCATGTGGACTTTGAGCGACTACGCTTGTCAAATTGTTTGAATCAACCCCTCGGATGTGCTTGATGCAAATCGGTGTCAACTTTTCTTATGAAATCGTGAATTAAGACTGATTTGGTCTTAAATTCAGTTTGAGTGAATTGCATACTGAAAAACTAGACTGTTGACTGTAAACACGGATATGTTCTGACAACTTTTCCGAAAAGGCTAAAAATAGCTTATGAGGAGGCTAGAAATAGCTTGTCGAGGGGTAATTTTTTCGAAAAATTCAAAGATATGGGTTTTGTAGAGAATGTATTTCTAAGCCGACCTAGATCATCAAAAACTCAAAAAACTGACCTTTACTTAGGCATGCAATGACTTTTTAGTGTAGAAGCTGCAAAGGGCACCAAGGCTATTTTTTCCCCTGACATATGGGTTTTGTTGGCACATGTGAGCTGATCAAACCCAGTTTCTCTGTTTTTTTTGAAATTTTGACTTTTTTTAGAAACCCTAATTTTATTAGGGGAGAACGGGGCAATTTTTCCAAGAAAAATTGGCACATGGGTTTTTGTAGGCGCAGATGAGTTGAACACACCCAGATTCTTTGTTTTTCAAAAAGTTGACTTTTTGATCGACACGCAAAAGAATCTTCGGAAAAAAGCACAGTACTTCAAAATGAGAAGTAGCAAGGCAATTTTCTCGATTTTTTTTGGAACAAGGGTTTTGCTACCAGATTCTAAAAAAGATGCCGTTTACTTTGACATGTGAGAAAACCTAAGACAAGGATAAAAGAATTTTGAGAGAGAAAATAAAAGTTATATTCTGCCTTTGAAAATGACACCTATGCCTTGAATCGAGTTTGATGAAGTCTAGAATGCATGTGCTCAAAAGATGAAGTCAGGAAAATAAATCCTCTGAGCAATTTGGACCTGGCGTTGCGAAGAACATTAAAAAATATCACTTGTAGTGCCTTCAGATCTTGCTTGCACAGAAAAATATGTGTTTGCCTTCAACTTGTGATGAGAATAATGGATGCCCAAATGCCTTAATGAATAAATTTCATGAATTAAGACGTCACCTTCAGTTAAATCCTAAATTTAGGATGAAATAACCTCATTGGACCTCAATTCAATTAACTGAATGAAGATAAAACCCTGAAATGGGCGCCACTCAACATGCACAGATAAATTTGCCACATGCAAGAAAAATTAAGTCATTTTGAGGTTGACTTAGAAGTGAAACTGGAGTTTTAATATTATTTTAAGTTGAGTTCAAAAACTTCTCCATTATAGGGCGGCCAAGTCACTTGAGTTTCAAAAGTCAAAGTTTGACTTTGGGCGCCATTACTCCAGACTTGGAAACTTTTTTGAAAATTCCATTTGCAAACATCAATGGAGCCTATGTTTGATCATTGATTCTGATTGATTGATGTATCTAGTAGACTGGCTGCCAGTTTTATTGAAGAGCAGGATCAAAATTGAAAAGGAGCTTCTTGAGATTGCAAACCCTAATTTTGACTTCTAAGCCTTCAAAATTCTGGGCGCCCGTGGCCTCTAGGGGCACTTTTTCTCATCAGACTTAAATTTTTTTCATGCATTTTCATCATTTTGAACTTGATTTTGGTCTCCCTTCATCCTGCCACTCCCAACACTTAACAAAGCTTCAGAGCTGGCTGACAGGCTCACTGCGGAGTTGGCTCAATTCTGAACATGATCTCCTAGAGAGCACAAACCCCAAAACCTTCATTTGACAGGTCAAAAACTTGGGTGCCCTTGGCCTCCGGGGCGCTTTTATTTCCAGAGTTAGCCATTTTTGCAACATGCTGATTCTCCATTCAATCTCCGGCTACTGAGTATTGACAAGTCTTCTAACCCGGCTGAGATATGCAATTGAAAGCTTGAAGCATCATAGACAGGATGAGCATTTGAGCTAACCCAAACAATTGCATTTGAGGGCTCAAAACCCTAGGCGGCCCTTGCCTCCAGGGGCTCTTTTTGCTCTGAACTCACAATTTGACTTTGACTAAAACCTTCTGTTTGACTCCTAATTTCGGTAGTTTGGCAATTCAGATTCATCCGTTGGTGGACTCGTTGCGAAACCTGATCAAGTCTGAGAAAAACATCTTAGGTGTCATTTGCTCAAAAAGTTACATTTGGTACCTCAAAGGTTTGGGATCCCCTGGGCTACAAGGATCGCTTTTGCCAACCAGATTTAGTCAAATTTTGACCAACTTCATTTCCTCCGTTCTTCACTTGATCTTCAAATTCGGGCGTTAGACAGGTCTCGTAGACTTGTAATTGGATTCATCGCGAAGTTGACAAGATGCTGAGCAGATGCCTTGAAGAAGACAGCCTTCGAAAACCACATCTGGTTGTCCAAAATGATAGGCGCCCTTGGCCAACAGGGGTGCTTTTGCCTTGCTGATCTTCAGTTCAACCTCCGTTTTACGTGTCCATTCGCTCAACCGCTGTTGCCGTTTGATAAATCGTGCAAACTGGCTAACAGATCCATTGTGGAGTTGGGTTGAAGCTGAGAAGATCTTTCTAGAGATGGTCAATGCAAAAACTAACATCTGATGCCTTGAATTCTTGGGAGCCCGTGGCCTACAAGGCTCACTTTTCTCCACCAGTGAGTCAAATTTTGACTAATTTCATCTCCCTCATTCTCCTCCGTTCTTCATCTTATCTTCAAATTCAGGTTTTAGATAAATCTTCTGGAGTGGTTGGTAGGCTCATCGTGAAGCTGGCAGGATTCCGGAGAAGACCTCTTGGAAGTGACAAACCTCGAAAAGTTGATTTGAGCCTCTGAAACCTTGGGAGCCCCTGGCTAGCAGGTGCTGTATTATTTTCAGACTTAGAAAATTTTCGATGGTTTTCACCACTTCAAAAATCCTCTCCATCTCAAAACATCATTTTGAACATTTCTCGCCATAGAAACTTTGCTGGAGTGTTTTAAGCTTGGATTTCGACACCTGGTATTTGGCCATCTTCCATTGTTGACCTTGGAGGTCCTAACTTTTCTCCGGAAAAAGTGAAAACAACCCACTAAACTTAAACTGACTTTTTCTTGATTTCGACTTCACCACTGTGATCGTGAAGTGAAATAAGCCAATCAATATAAATTTCAGTCAATTTTGACATCCTATTTTTTTTTGGTTTTTTCCTAAAAATAGGGGTCCGGAAACCCTAATTTTCAAAATTTTCAAATTTTGCCAGTATTTTCCAGACATTAAACCCACAAAAAGCCCATACTTCGTTTGCCCAAAAACTGACTTTTGACAACAATTTTACAAGGTCTAGACCATTTTAATCAAAATGCCTTAATGAAGCAAAAAATTTGTTTTGGGTACAACACAATGGAAATAACTATATTTGGCCTCCCCAAAAACCATTTTAGATTCACTGTATATGTGGCCATGTGTAAGGGGTGTCCAGCATCTTCTCCCTCCATTGAATGACGGGTTCAGCATCCTCAATGTAGAACTATAGGGTAGGGTTTCTCTAATTAATTGCAGCCTTCATCTGGCCAAGCTTGCTATCTATGCACTCATAGATCTCTTCAAAATGGGGTCTGTTAGAATTCACATATCTGGGGATGCTGAAAACATGAGATACAATATATGTGATGTATCTTACATTTGACTAAATACGTTATTGATAACCATCTCCTTCATTCTTCCCCTGCTTTGTCTTGGACTCTAGTTCACTCTTAATGTTTGATCATTGGTTGCAAGGGCTCCTACAACTCAAGCATCCTATCCAAGAAAATGGAGGATAAATACTTGGTCTTCACCAGCTTAAGGAATTGCTTACTTGATTGGTGATTGCCTATGACTGATAACTATATCACTGTTTCATTTGAATACTGAATGAAGATACACAACTATGTTCCCTGTACAATTACCATGGGCTGTACAAATATTAGCGGATTGTATTCTTTTCTTAGGCAAGATTGTTACCTTCGTTTGTTCAATTGTTCCTTCATTCACTTTACTCTTATTATTGATAGATTGGGGTTGACATATTTCTTTTGTTTCATAGGAATTTGTAAATGCTACAGTGCTTCACTCAGCTCAAGCAACGTTTCCATATTCCTTCACAGTAAACAAGTACTTACAGGTGAGTAAGAGTTGGTAGTAACTGTCAGTAAGCTGGTCAATGTTAAGATAAATGTGTTTTTTTGTGGAATTATGTACATTTGGTCTATATTCTGTAGTTGAGACCATGGCGATCTAAAGAATCTCGTGTTTAAAATTTTTCACAGCCTGGCGAGTTTACCCTTGTAGGCAGCATGTTTTATGAGATAGATGAACAGCTGTACCAAGCTGTGTTCTACAATGGTACTGTTGAAGTTGTTGAGGGTACTGGAATATTAAGCGGTGAAACACTCTTTTTAGTTACTCTTGGACTGGCCCTGGTAGGTCTTTCTGGCATTTGGATTTATGGGCAAATTCAGCGAATTTCTAAGGTATGAATAGAATCACTAATATTTTAGCATCTAATGCATCATTTTATTTAGTTTTTTAATTGAATTAGATTGTATTCCATCATTAAAGGTAATGATAATTAAAATAAGTGAGGTTCTAAAGAATAATTTGGTCCCATTTTTGGATAGCATACACAAGGACTCCAGAGAAATCTATTATTAATAATTATGTTAAAAGGCTTGGGGAAAGGCATAATCCCTTGACAGAGATGATGATATGGCAGTGATTATTTTTTGTGGTTCCTATTTCACGTTGTCATTTATACTTTTTATGGTACACTGTTAAATCCATCTGCCGGTAACTGACTTCAGCCTGAATAAGCCTGACGGTGAAGGCATGTGTGCTCCATTTTAAAAGTAACTGGTTTTAATTTAGAGGGTGGTAGGGTTGTATACCTTGTTGAATTATAAATAAGGTAGACAGAAAAGCAATTTCCTTTTGGGCTTCTACAAGGGGGGTCCTGTGTGCCAAAACGTTGTCTTGCTTCGCTGTGATTCTGTGAACTTAAAAATACCAATATGAATACACATGGATATACATTAGCTCTAGGATAGACAATTTTGAAAATTTCAAGTGCTGATGGTAAAGTCATGTGTGCTCCAATGTGAAGGCCATATAATATGAATTTAGACGGGGGTAGGGTTGTACAACTAAAACAATATAAGGTTAATGGGAAAGAAACCCCCATGTGGAATGCTTGCATAAGGGGGGTCTCGTACACCAAAGGCAAATTCATGCCTGGCTTGGTGGTGACCAAAAAAACTAATTAGAAATCAATTATATCTGTGTTTGTTTTTGTTTATGTAGCATATAGAGAGAGGAAGAAAGTGTGAGTACTTGGTTTGAGAGTTCTAATTAGAAATGATTTAATGTAGAAAACCAAGAGGACAAAGAACGTGGAGGTTGGAACAAGAAGTGCAGACACAACAAACGAGTGGCTGCAGGTATTTTCTGACATTGATTCTTAAATGAAAATGAGTGTCATTGTTGGGTTTGTTGTCCAGTTCTATTGGTGCATGAGGATTCTCATGATTGCTGTTTACTAATGAAAATACAATATATGTTACTTTATCCAACTTCACAGTGACCTAAAAATACTTTCAGCTTTATTATATAGTAAGTATTTTCACAATCTTCTGAAATATGTATGGGTGCATGTTGGTAAAACATGAAAATAAGGTTCCATTTCAATCGCATGCTGAATTGTATGTGATGGCACTGTAAGATATCATATGTAGGCCTTATTACAGTCCTACTCTACTCAGATGGATCAGCCAAGGTACTAAAAATGTCAGGCCATTTTGAAACCAAAATCTTGATAGAGTAGCACTCAGTTTTCTGCAATAGCTTTATTTATACCCCATATGAGAAAGTGTAGAGCAAGAGCCAATGGTTATAGCTGACATGTCATGATTCACGAGTTTGAGTAACAGTCTCCTTCATTACATTTTGGTGGTTTTCAAATTTAAATCTTTACTGATTTCCCCTCTATAGATGAGTAGAACTGTGGCCCATAGAAGCATTAATCACCAAAAAATTGTGAATCTGACTGTTGGGTGATTTTTGCAGCTGAACATCATGATGTTTTCGAATAAATTGTTTGTGCTGAGTTTTTCCCAATTTTAAGCCACTTGAAAATTGCCATTAAGTCATCTGAATGAACCATAAGCAATATACTGATAACTATGAACCATATTAATTTTTTACTGGGTCAGCTGATTTTTTCATTCTTTTTTTTTTTCCAAAAACCCTAACCCTTACCCTATTGTTTCCCATTTTTTTAGAAAACCCTAACCTGAGATTTTTTGAAAAAATCTTGATCTTTTAGTTTGCTGATTTATTTCTGAGAACAACTTTTGCTACTATGCTATGGCCTGCACAGGTAATTGTCCTGTGCATCTCTATTACAAATCTAATTGAAGTGTCAGATATCTGCCTGTTAGCCAAAGACGTTTCTGCTGGAAGAAATGTAAATGGACTTTTCCCTGTTTTAGGATTGGTGCTATTACAAGTTCTGCTTTTTTCTAAAGATTTGTTAAGATACTGCCTTACATGAATTTGGTTGTGAAAGCGAAAAGTAGAAACGCCTTTATTTCTGATCCATTTTATTCTGTCCTGGAAGTTGTTAAAACTTGCATCTGGAACCAAATATGTTTTCTGCTTGTATTAGTTTTGCTATATTTTTGCATATTTTGTAAAAGTGTTGTCTTATGTTGGCTGTTAAAAGCAACAGCAAGAACTGCACTTTTATATGTTACTATCTCAATACAATAGTCATCTCCTGATACAGCTGTTTTAAGTGTAGGAAATGTGATATACGATGTATTTTGGTTTTTGTACATCATATCACAAGTTTTATTAAAATATTAGTTGTATCTACTTAGTGACAAAACATAGTATTTTTTTTGTTTTATTTTCTCTTGATTCATGATTTTTTGTTTGATACAGGGAACTGCTTTTACACAAACTCTAGCTAAAAGCATATCTCAGTCACAGAAGTCGAAGAAAAAGAAGTAGAGCTGGAAGGAATTTGCATTGAATAGGAGCTTCTTGGTAATGGATTCTTTGGAAACTAAATCCAGATGCTGAATGCTCTCTATTGTTGAGGTCTTTAAATTTTTCATTTTGAGAAAGCGATGGTGTTAGATACAGAAATCTAGTTGACCTTTAATTTTAACCTGTTCTCCTCTTTGGGCAAGGTTACTTTTTCTCAAAATTTTAGAGAAGACAGGTCTTTTACCATAGATGCTGAGCTCAAATAACATTATCACCTAACCTGGCAGTCATGTTGGAATTTCAAAATTTTCCTCATCCTTGATGCAAGCTTTATTCCATTGCATTAAAGCGGCTTTGGATTTCCCATAGAAGTGTGAATTAAGAGCTGTGATAAAAAAGTAAAAAACCAATAACCAATTGGAAATGGTTCGTAAATTATGCATTTTGGTAGTAACAATGGGTAAGGTCTATAAACAACCATTTGAGGTAAATTATCAGCACCAGAGGATCTTGTGGTAGATGCTAACTATGATTCTGCAGGTTTGTTATTAACACCTATATAGTTGGGGCAGTACACATTAAATTAAAAAATATTGAATACATTACCAAATAGTTGTAACAATGATAAATCAAATATTACAAAATTGCTATAGCAAATGGTCCGAGTTTTTCAATATAGTGTATTTTATAATATTATTTATTGATAAGTAGGAGGTTTCTCCCACAGCGTGTCAAATTATGATATTGCTATCAGGATTCAACTGTGTAGTTTTTGAGTCAAACTCATTGACCCATGATTCATGAGTAGTGGTTCACAAGAACCCATCTCTCATGATAATGAATGGTCCACTTAGCACTCATTGCATCTAGGTGATGCTCACAGAGGTGAAGCATTGGTCTGTCCTGGGAGGTTTCCCATCCCAGTACTGCTCCAGCTCAAGCGCGCTTAACCACGGAGTTTCCCCAAGGTTAAGCCCACTTAGCTTGCTACCCCATTTGCAAAACCTTCAGCAAGTGTTGTGCCTTATGAACCATTCATTATAGAACCCCTTTAGCTCATCAATTGATAAGTAGGTGGTTTCTTCCACAGCGTGAACATAGATGTCAAAAGAGATTATATTTGAAATTAGAAATTAGAGGATTAGAGTGAACATAGATGTTAACAATACACGAATTTGCAAATACAAAGTGTGGGAATCAAAAGTAAAAAGCATAAGTAGTATTTTTCATTGTTTGTAGTAACAAGAATTCCTAATTCTTGGGCACCAAGCTGTTTATCCAGGTGGTGTATTACTGTCAGCACAACTCTAGGAGAACCCCTTTATGATACATCCTAGAGTTGCATTGTATTGAAAATGATGAATCTCATGTAAGGCTAAGGACCAGGACCATTAAATGCATGATTTATATTGGAATGCAAATAAAATACAATCCTTTATCACAAAGTCGACGTGAATTTTATTATGCAAACATTTGTTTCCAACAATAGACCATGCCCTTGTGACTTAACTTCGTATTGGTTGTTAATATACCCGGCCCTTGGAATTTCCCACGACTTCTGTTGCAATGCTTATCTTTTCTTTACTTGCGTGTCTGTATTTGTAAATTTATAAGCTATGGATTAAATAGCATACTTGTTTTATTACTTAAAAAGTTAAATAGTATTTCTACACTGTAACTGTAGGTGTAAAAGACATTTTATCTTAAGGATGAATTGCATTTGCATACAAATTGCAGAATACATGTCCAAAGGCCTTGGTGTCAATCCTTAGTTTATTCGAAGTATTGTCGAATAATTAAATTTCAATTCAAACAAAAAACTATAAAGTTCACAGCCCTCTAATTACGTAGCTAGATTGTTGGATGAAGATGATCAGATGGATCATGCTTACGTAGTGATTCGACAATCCATATACCTCTCCAAAAGGTAAGTAAAGGATGGCGGGCCTCCCTTTTTGATTAATCATTGTTTACGATAGTTGTTGGATCAAGAGCCACCTCAGCAATTTGAAAGTTTTGTGGATTTTAGAGGGAGGTTTTAATAATATATATTCACGTCATTGCTTAGAGTGGTGGTAATGGGGCTCACAAGAAGTATAAATGGAAGGTTGAAGGCATAAGCCAGAATACTTAGAAAACAGAGTTTGTAAGGGCTCATATAGGGTTATCAAAAGCGAAAGGGTTTGTAGATCATAGATTGTGATTTCTTGACATCTCGTCGAATGATGCGTCCGAAGTTTTAAAGGAGAAGAGTGGTAAATATTGTGTGTCGAAATTACGAAACAAAGACTGCTTGCGGCAACATTGGAAGGCCAAAATACATGCTACTATTTGTGAAAGCAAAATGAATTTATATTTAGTACTTTTTTATTTTCAAATTTTCTCGCTCCCTTGGACTAATGCAAGTGCATAACGTTTAGTAAAGATGCTATAGCTATGTTTTTAGCTGTTAGTATGAGTTCATTATGAATGGTTGACTTGCCATAAATATTAAGTTTCCTATGTCTTCAAAGTAAATATTGAATCAATTTTTAGTTGCCAACATTGGAATGGAATTGGCTAATGATAGAAATTGCAAGGTGCAAGGACTAATGTAATATTCTCCTCAACAAAGAAAATATGTTTTACTCTAGTTTTTTTATAAACTTGTGTAATATTAAGACATGGAACACATTTTCTTCTATATATTTTTATATTGAAATAATAATCAATTTTGGTAATAAACACATTTTTTAATATCAATATGATTAATATATCCATGGCAAAATTGAGATTTTACTTTTGATGCGTCATCCTTTTTTTCATAAAATTTCAAATTAATTCATGTCTATTTTTATTTCCCATGCCTTCAAGAAAGTAACTTAGGGAAGTGTAAGTGTTTACAATGCACATCTTGATTATGGAGCCACAAATGCACATCTTGATTATGGAGCCACAAATATTATGTAATAAGTTGATCATTTTAATAATGGCGTCAATTAAGGATTGAGTGCAGATGAATTTTGGAGAGAAAGGACAAGAATTTGAAAATTTCATATTTGATGTAGATAGGGTTTGAGAGAAGACATGCATGTTTATCCATTAGTTTTACTAGAATAGATTGGATGCTTTGTTCATCTATCTTTGGAGATTGGAGGATGGAAATTCCTTGATTTCCATGGATGGTTAGTGGACAAAAACCCTTGAATTGTTCATGGACAATTGCACATGGGAATTGTAATTGAGCTTCATTGAATCTCTATTTGGATTGCTCGTACAGTGCTTGTTGTTTGTTTGAGTTTAAGGTGGCTCTCTTAGCGCTTAGGGTTTGTAATTCTAAGGTGGCTCTTGTAGAACCATTAGGTGTAGATTCATCATATTTTTTAATAATAATATTGTTGCTATAGTTCTTGAAAGTTTGGGAGATTCAATTGATTGTAAGTGCAATTTTCATTGTAATAAGATGAGTAATTGGTTATTACAAGTTGATGTATTGATTGCTCATTTTGCAAGAGTTATTCATTTTTGCATATTCTATTAAGTGTAATACTTGTTGCAGTGGATCTAATTTTAACTAAGATTCCATCATTAGTATTTCGTGGGGTTAAATCAATTAAAATATAAAATATCCTTTATCAAAGATATAACATTGGTATCATAGTTTTTATCTTGCTAACTTGTGGATTACAGGTTTACACAATTTGGGAGAAACAAGATGGTAGACAAAAGGAGGTGTGATTTGAAAGAGGAAGAAAATTTGGATGTAGGGCAAAGAAAAATGGCCCAAGCACTCAAAGACATGATGACAATGTTGCAATTTGTGCAAGGTCAAAAAACTCGTAGAACTCCAAAATCACACATTGGAAGGAGAAGTGCATCACTAGTTAATTATTTGGTTGGTTTTTCACCTAATCCCTTCCAAGTAGAATTCTTGCGAAGAGATCAGTTGAAAGAATACTCAACTAAGTTGATTGATGACTTTTCAGCTTTGTGTGTTGAATACAAAGCCCTAGAACAAGAAATATGAGATGTCTTTTTTTGCATGCTGCAACATCAAATTCCAAAATGGTCTTTTAATTGAGAAGAAACTAGTTAAGAACAAGGCTAATAAGGAATTGCAACAATGTTTGGGCAAGGTTCCTATACCTATGTTTGATGGGACACAAGTGTTCAATCCATGCTTGGATCCATAAAATCAATACCTACTTGTCTCTAAGTCTAATGTATGAAGAATAAGCCATCGAGTTTGCCTCCATCTGGAGGGGTAGCCCATGAATTGTGGTACCATGGTGTAGGACACATGGGCATAGTCTCATCACAACTTGTGAAGAGTTCAACCAAAGGTTGATTGAAAAGTTTGATAGAGTTGATCTAGAAATTCAATTTTGAGAATTGACACAACTAAAACGCTATAGATTAGTGGAACACTACATAGGTGCATTTTAGAAGATAGTTGGCAAAATTCCCGATGTATCTGAGAAAAGATTCATCATTCTATTCATAGAAGGATTGGTAGACACTGAAGGAAGCGGTCAAGGTATTGGAGCCTTCCACTCTTTAAGAGGCAATCCAAAGGGACATAGCTTTGGAGTAAATCATATGCTAATGCTCCACCTATAAACTAGAAGTTCCAAAAGGGAGAACCATGCACTCATAAGACTCCATCGTTAAAACAGAATGAAGACAATAAAAATTAACTTAGGAAGAAGCAACTATATTTTCATTGCAAAAAAACCTTGGGAGTGAGGACATAAGTGCCTTGGCAAAGGTTATGTGGACTATATAGAAGTTAGGTCAAATGAGGAAACAAAGGAAGTTGAGGTTGAGAAAACAAATGAAGAATTTGATGTAAGAGGAGACCTAGGTGAAGGAAATTTTGTGGCTCTATTTGGAACTTGAAGGAACAATACATTCAAGATTCGTGGACTATTAATAGGCCAAAGGATCATCATCTTGATTGATAGTGGAGCAACCCACAATTTTATAGACAATGGTTTGGTTGCAAGAAGGGGCTTAGTAGTTGAGAATTTTGAGGGATTCATGTGACCGTGGTTGATGGATTTATCGTACTATGTGCACAAAGGAATTTGGAAGCCAAAAATGACTCTTGGAGATCACTCGATATGAGGATTTCTATGTGGTTAGATCGGGAGATATTGACATGGTTTTTGGAGTATAGTGGCTACAATCTTTGGAGATTTCTCATTGAACTACCAATCAATGGAATTGAAATTTAGATGTGAAAAAAGTAAGTACTCAAGGAAATTTTGAAATGGAGCCCCCAAGTAATTATCGCTAGAAGGATGGAAAGAGCTTTTAGGAGAGGACAAGTAGCTTAGGCGGCTAATTGCATGATCACACCAAAATAGTCATCCATGAACAAGGATGATTACCACATTGATGTGCACAATGTGTTGGACAAGCATGGCAAAGTTTTTCAAGACATTCCCTTAGGATTGCCACTTGATCGAGGGTCCCAACACATTATTGAGCTCGAAATAGGTTTACCTAGTGATAGCCACTATTGTCACCCTAGGACCCATAAGGAAGAGATAGAGAAGGCAACATATAAGCTATTGTATATTGGCCACATTAGGTTGAGTTCTAGTCCATTTGCCTTTGTAGTAGTATCGATGAGGACAAAGGATGATACAATGAGGATGTGTGTTGACTATTGAGCATTAAATAAGAAAACAATAAAGAATAGATATCCTCTCCCAAAGATTGATTTATGTCCAGGATGCCATCAAATCAGAATGAGGGATGAAGATGTTCAAAAGACCACTTTTAGGTGTCATTATGGACACTTTGAGTTTCTAATCATGCCCTTTAGCTTGACTAATGCCTCAAAAACCTCCCAATGATCCATGAATAAGGTATTTAACGAGTAGTTAAGAAAGTTTGTACTAGTTTTCTTCAATGATATTTTGATATATAGTAAAAATTGTGAAAAGCACAAAAAGCATTGGGATGAAGTCTTGAGCATATTGGAGCAACAACCATTCTTTGTCAAATAATCAATGTGTGAGTTTAGCCTTAGGGAGATTTTGTACTTGGACATGTCATTAGTGAATAAGAAGTCTAAGTTGAAAAAAGGAAATCCAAGCCATTTGAGATTGGCCACTCCTCAATAATGTATCATAATTAAGAGGATTCTTAGGATTATGTAGCTACTGTAGAAGGTTTGTAAATTGATTCTCTTAGTTTGCAATATCGCACACAAATCTGGCTAAGAAAGGAGCATTTAAGCAAACAAATGTTGTTGAGCAAAATTTTAATAAATTGAAAAAGGTAAAGTGTTCTTGTCTAGTACTTGTTATTGAGCAAATTTTTCACTTCCTTTTGTGTTGGAATGTGATGCTATTGGTAATGGTATTGGAATCGTTTCAATGTAAAAACAACATCCCATTGCTTTTGAAAGTAGAAAATTAATAGAAGTAAAATAACTTTTTTTGTTTATGATAAGGAGATGCTAGCAATCATGTATGCCTTATTGAAGTGTAGATGATACTTGATGTGTGGCAAGTTTGTGGATAAGATTGATCATACCATGCTTAAATACTTTTACAATTAGAAAGGCCCGAATGACAAACAACATAAGTTGATAAGCAAGTTGTAGGCATATGATTTTGATATTGAATATTGAAGCATAGACATAATGTAGTTGTTGATGCATTATCTTGGATACCCACTCTATGTGCCATTTCTAACATATATACCAATTGGGTCACCACCATCATATTTGAATATGCCAAGAATGGTGTCACTACTAAGTTGTTGGATGGAAGAGTTCAAGGTAATGGGTTGACAGTGGTGGGAGGCCTAGTTTTGCATAGAGAGGATATATTTGATTCCATAGTCAAATATGAAGGAAAATATTTTAAGGGTAATTCATGATTCTATTGGCTAGGCATTTGGGGTATTTTAGAACATATAAATAGATTAGAGAGATTCCCCTAGAAAGGAATGAAAAGG